>DWJZ01008842.1:0-11077 GCA_018249125.1 Asbolis capucinus
TCGGCCCATTAGCTCAGTTGGTTAGAGCGTCGTGCTAATAACGCGAAGGTCGCGGGTTCGATCCCCTCATGGGCCACTTTTTTTTTACTTTTTATGTCTCACTTTGATAATAATATTGATAATTTCATTTTATTTTTATTTATAACCTCGAAAAAATGTTTTTATTGGTTTAATAAACCTCTTATTTAAAATGATTATGAAGTTATACGATGCAAATATAGTACCACTCTCTAGTAGCATGACAAAATATTTGCTAAATACATTTGTTTAACTAATTCTCGAATACAAGTTCCTAACTACTTCTTCACGAATCACGACACACATCTGATACAAACCGGTAATATTTGCACTCAAGCAATCATTTAACTTCAATAACATCATTCATAATGCAACCTTGTGCCTAATGCAATAAGGTATATTTTCACTATACTTTACCGTATTAAAGTGTATGGCAGTTAGGAGCACTACTCGAAAGTGAGTACAATAGATTAGAGTTTGAGTATTAATACATACATATTTGATTAACTAATATTTGATATGTATCAATCTATCTCATCCAGAGGACTTTAGACTATTTTAATAATTTAACATTTTACGCACCCGTGGAAAATAATGTCACAGTTTTGTTATAAAAATGTCACATTACATATTTAACACTATTTTATCTTGGGCGTGATTTTTCAATGTCACAATACGCGAGTTTTGTAAAAATATCGGAAAATAACTTAAAACTCAACTTTTAAGGTATTATTTTGACACAAAAAATGTTTACACCATTTGTACGGATGAGAAAAATGGACTATAGTACAACGTATTTTTATTTTGGAATCTCAATAAATCCGTTAACAGATGGCTCTGTTTCGATATCAAACAAAATTTTCATTACAGCTTACGCCGTTCGAATGGTATAACTTGCACAAACTCTCTGTTCTGGTGTAGTAAGCGCAATACGGGATTATGAAATCTTAATTTGCTATAAAAACAATGAAATAACCTAAAATACATGAATCAACTCCAAAAAAGTCCATATTTTGTATTGAATTTATTGTTTAAATTAGGGAACATGCAACAAAGAATTGTTTGTTCAATATTTTAATGCATAATGTTTTTATGTCACCATAAATAATTTAGTACACTTATAAATTCTTCGTAAATAATTGAAAATTATTAATTTGTGGAGGGCATCCTTGAATATCCATGTTCACGCCTCGTGAATGTACTCAGTATTGTGATACTTACTATAACCTTCCAATACAATCAAACTCAATGCGTGACTCAAGACATTAACTACTTTATTTCCTAATTCAATCTGTATATTTTACGCGCCAAATCTAATTCCGGTGTCTAGTACAAACTGGTTCGCATCACAGGTGATTCGGCGCAATATGGCGGCTCGCCTTGACATTGAAATGAAAAAAAATTAAACAACTTTATTTTGATGAATCATTTGATACGGGAAGTATTTAATATGCTGGAAATGAATTTTAATTTTGTTGTTATTGACGAACAAGATAAATTAGACCTGTTCTTGTATATAAATTACTATAAACCTTCAAAAGTAGAAATAGAAAAAAAAAATGTTTTAACATCTAATAATTGTTACTCCTCAATTATATAATTATATATGAGGAATCAGCCCCGACGTCCCATGGCTAAATAGTTTTCCTATTACCGTATTGTAGGAACCTACCTGTCACCATTTTTATAAAAAGTATATATTAAATGTCAAACATAATGTGATATGTCAAAAAGTATATATTTTATTCTTCTATACATAAATCCTAAATAATAACAATAACAAGGCGATAATTATTTAAGAAGGACATTTCAAGACATTACAACTCGATAAGATTGCAGACACACCCAGCCGGTATGCATTTAATAACAGACAAAATTTTATCTGGTATATTTCAATAAAACAAATGTATAGATGAAATTGATAACAATTTATTCAGTATGTCCATTCAATCATTTAGAAAATAACTATTCCATTATCTACAACAATTACATAATATTTTAACACAACAAGACGTAATGAAAGCTACATTTAAAATAACCGTTCATACTACATTTATTTTGAGTGTAGAAAAATAAATGCCCACGCATAGCGCATTATATCTACAATAATTTATGTTAATGAATAAAACCACATACATATAAATTTAATATATATGTAATTTTGATATAAACATATACTACAATAATTGCACCACTGAGATTTCCGAAATAAAACATAATTGTATCAATGATTGTAATAAAAATATTATAGTCTTATTTTATATAAATTTACAGATCCATAAAGATAAATAAATTGATAGATATATATACAGATTTTACAATAAATGTATTTATACATTGTTTCACTAATAAAAAAAATATATACATTGTAAAGTACAAAAAAAAAAAAAAGAATTACTATTATTATTCATATTATGTTTTTCAATATCACAATTATATAAAAAACGTTCAGATTTTTTTTGAGCGTTGTTATTATGTATCTTATCTTGTATTATTAGCGGCTTATTGGGCCCACAGTTGGTCGTGGGTTTTGCCATAGTTTATATAAATTATTATTTAAGCACATCTTTTATTTTTTCATTAAACTAGTGGACTGAATTATATCATCAGTCTTTATGATACCGGTATGTATGTTATTAGTGATTATAATTTACTTTCCATAATGTCAAATAGCGTTTTATACGACTATTTAACAAACAAGCATGTCGAATAAGGACCTAACTCTTTATAGTAACTCAATACTCTCGCCCTTGGACGGAAAACTCTTGCGAGTTACTCAGTATTCACGCCCCCATTTTATTTTAATTGTCATTGTTACTGTCTAGAGTTGTGCCCTTATTGTTTTCCGTCATCAATATGATGGAAAGTGGTTACGTTCGCCCATGAACATCAGAAATATAAGCGTCGCCGATGTGTTGTCGACCAAGAGTCGGCTCTCGAACCATGCCGGAAAATCGATTGAGGCGTATATATTTCTTCATGAAAAGGACAGAGTTTCAATGCATCTCTTTCTTACACCATTAGTTCAGAAGACACGCGAAATAAATGAAGTCCTATACCATTATTTTAGACTTGTGACCTTAGATCGAATTAAAAGAAACTAACACACAGATACACTTGCAATAACGCACACAAACATATCGGGAACACACATGTCTCTTATAAAAGTTGGCTGCGACTCGAATCCGAGACCGTTCATTGCTGGCCTACTACTAAAGCAGACAGCGTCGTTGTCAATAAAATACATTTATATATAGCTTCTAGTGAGTTTTACTGATCCTATATTTCCTCTTTTCACCTCAAATCCCTTGTAAAGCTACTTTTTTTTCGAAACTTATTATATTACTGAGGAATAATGCAGCATTCTAATAGTGAAAGAATTATTAAAATCGGTCCAGTAGATTTTGAGTTTACTTGTAACAAACATACACAATACAAATCTGTCTAGGAATCTATGTGGAGCCAGCGATGCGTGGTGTTCTCCACCTGCTGCTGCAGCATCGGGGTACGGACTCGCAGTTTCACTTCTAATGATCCTCCAGCTGGTCTTCTGCCGTCCATGAGCTGGAAACAGAATAGCCATATTTAGTAAAGTAGTCTACGGTTGAATTTTAACCATAATTAAATTAAATATAACCTTTCTGCACTCCTCCACAGTATAAACTTTATTCATGCTAAATATGTTATTTTTGCCTAAAAAGAGCTTTTGTTATACATAGATGTTGCGATATGATAGATGTCGCGATTTTATAATAGAAGGGGGCACAGACCCCATGACCCCAGCCGCATGCTTACATAATAAGATGTCGGAAAAAAACCAAAAATCAACTGCTGGGTGGTAGAGCTTTGCAAAATATTTATATTTTCAATATTATTATAAAATTATTAACGATAAGATAATACTAGTATATTATTTTTCTGTATATTCCATTCGTCTAGATACCAAACTCAAGTCAAGACATCTCATACACGGCCACCTGACCCCAAACCAAGCGTTACCTTGTACTATGGTGATCATACAATTGATAAACGTACATATTTTTAAAAATATTCATACTTATATAGATATTCACACCCAGATACACAGAAAAAACATTCCGGTTCGTCACAGAAAAGTTTGACCTGGGTGGGAATCAAACCCACGACCTTCAGTGTAGCAGTCAGGTTCACTAACCACTGTACATAAATAAAGACAATAGATAATAAACATATTGCTTCAAGACATGTATCCGTAATATCAATAGAAAAAGAATGGAAAAGAAGCTGACTGTGTACGGAGAAGGAAGGAGAATACTCACAGGGAAAGCCTCATGTATGGTGACCTGTGTCTCGAGGGGCGCCAGCTTGACGCTGACGGTGCCCAGCAGCGTGTCCTTGGAGAACCAGCCGCTGCAACACAACAGCCCGTCACACCAACAGCTAACAACAACAACACTACCGCTACACTACTCCGCTAGGGGGCGCTACCTGCCGCACTACACTACATGTAGTCACTAATAATAATAATATGTGGATAGTTAATTTACATCGATCAAGAATATACTAGATGTCGCCTCCCATAGAAATTTAACACAAAATACTGTCCTCATGTATATATACTTATGCATATTCGTTGAACTACCAAAGAACTTTGAAAAACACTTTACGTTCAACCTAATTACACCCATTTAACCTAGTCGATTGTAATAAATAATTTGAATACACATTGCAGCATTAAGGAATGTTTTATGTGTTGGCTGTTTGTAACGAACTAAACAAAACACCAGCACACAATTCAAGTGAGCTGGTATGTGTTAAGACACATTTTAGTCGCTGGTCCGACATCTAATTGTATTATTGATCGAAGTTGATTTTTATGTATGTATTTACATAGCATAACCATATTATCTAGGTTGTAGTGACCTTGTTGGGAATCAAACCTGGGACTCTAAATAAAATTACAAATCCTGAGCACAACAGCACAACATGCAGTATAATCTATATAAATTCCACCATAGATCTCCTAAATCCCGCATTTAGAGAAAGTTTGTATATGGTAAAACATTAGACCAAGCGACCTTATACTAATAAACGCCGATGTACCAACCAATAGTTGTTATAGAACGCGCTCATATATTCTAAGTGATCAAACATCAAACAAGTTACCGAATAATGGTCACTAGGAAGGCGGTGACCGTTAGTGGCAAAATTTCTTGTTGTTATTTGATGACGACAGTCTACGGGCAGCATAAAAAGTAACACTTTGGTAAGCCACTAACACCCCACCAATTCGCACTATAGAAACGTGGTGGAGTACGCTCCAGACATCGACGGCCACGATGACCAGTAAGACAAGTGTTCAGTGGGTCACTAAAGCGTTAAAGCCCTTGGTTGACTTTGACATTCCCCCTCTTACCTCCACGCTCTGACTGTATTTTGGCTATATAATAAATAAATAATAATAAATAAATATCTTTGGACAACTCACACACGGCCATCTGGCCCCAAACTAAGCGTTAGCTTGTGCTATGGTGATTAGACAACTGATAAACGTACATATATATTTGTAAATACATACTTACATAGATATTTACACCCAGACACACAGGACAAACATTCTTGCTCATCACAGAAAAGTTCGACCTGGGTGGGAATCGAACCCACGACCTTCGGTGTAGCAGTCAAGTTTGTTAACCACTAGACCAACCGGCTTGTATATTACATCACGTCTACTAGGATGTGACGTCATTTACGTTATATCCAGGTTAATCCGCGAATAGAACCCCCCAGCAACCTCATGCGCTCCAACAATGGTCTAGGAGAATATAACGTCATTGACAGTGTCCTGATCAACATACCCACGCGAGTAGACCTGGCACTTGATAGCATGCCGCTTGAATACCCGCAGACAGCCCCGGTTCCCGCGCTGGATGGCCAGCGGGAACACCGCGTCGTACTGCGGGCTGTTGGTGTCCTTTACCAGCCCCGTGCGCTCCGACACGGGAGTCTCCTGGATATATATTACTGGTTTTAAAACATACATTTGAGGGTACTTCTAATATTGTAAATGTGAAAATTCGTGAAAATGGATGAATAGATGGTTGGAATGATGCAAAAACTACTGAGCGGATCTTAATGAAAGAATCACAGCAAGTTTCATACATCAACAAAACAACACAATCACAAAAGTTAATACAACAAACATTTTTACGAAATTATTAGAATGAAATTTATTTTACAAAAATAAACAAGATTAACAAATTTGTATGGAATAAAATCCAGATCGAATTAACATATATCCTACTAATATTATAAATGCGAAAGTTTGTGGGGTTAGTTGGATGGATAGATATTTGTTACTCCATCATGCAAAAACTACTGAAGAGATCTGAATGAAATGTTTTTTCGATTATAGTCGGGAATAACACACATAGGCTACTTTTTACAAATATGCTTATCACACGGGCGAAGCAACGGGCTGATACTAGTTTTTTCGTAATATTTACACCCCATATTTTTGATCACAACATGCAATAATAATAATATTTTCAAATATGTTGTTAAAAACAACACTCACTGGAGGATATGGGAACTCAAACTTGACGTAAGTGTCAATCTCTTTGGGGTTGGGTACGTTGTAGGCGATGCCGCGTACGATTGTCAACTCTAAGTCGTTCTCGTTGAGGTCCGTATTGCATTGAACGACTGAGAACTGCTTGCTCTCGTAGTGGAACTTTGGTGGGTTTCGGTTTAGACTGGAATTAGAGAAATCAAATATTTAGATATACAAATATATTTGCGAAGGAAATTCTCTTGCTGGGCGACTTAAGAACCCCAATTCCCGAGCTGGCAAACCAGGCTGTCATAACTTGCTCGGTGGTTTTATTCCTTCCTGGCTTGCAATGTCAACGGGTTGTGGTCACTTACCATCAGGTGGCCCGTTTGACTGTTTCCCTGCCTCTAACATAAAAAAACTAGTTTGGCGCCTTGCATCTAAGCATGCATCTTATGCATCTCATGCATCTTTAAGCTTGTTTAAAAAAAATACCTTTTGGCAACAGCGACTACATCCAGATCCTGCTTGACACTAACAGCGAGGTGCTCGAATCGGTTGCTCTCAGCTATATTCCCCATTGCGCGGTAGTGATCCCTATTGGTCAGGCACAGCTTTAGCTGGCCGGCCAGCTGCGCGTGCAGCCGGGATAATACATCTTCATCCTGAAGACTGATCGTCACGTCGTCTGGCGGCGTGCAGTCCTCCGCTGATACTATGTCGAATCTGTAGAAGATATGCGGAATTTAGTCTGATGGATGGAAGTCAAGATGTGCTTGCTGTGTAAATAGATGTGTGTGGCGTGAAAAAGCGTGCGTGTGCGTGCGAATGTAAGTGTTAACATATGCGTGCGGGTCTAGGTATAAAAGTGTCTACTGAGTTTTTTATATTTTTTATTAGTAATTTTTGTAACATCATGAGTAAGTATTTTGTATTGTTTTTGAACTAACTTGTTTTCAATCTGCTTCGTGACCCTTGGCGGCAGCGGCAGCGACTTGAAGTCCACAGCTAACCCCCCGCGCGCTGCCTCGATCACCGTGTCGAACCCTTTTGCTGCTCGAAGATACTCCTTCGCCTGCTCTATGTTACCTGTGCCAATAAAAACACCGAATAAAAGTCTATATAATTTTTTAATCATTCCACCAACGACCTCCACCATTAATCAATAGTGGGCTATGAATCGATCAAACATTATTTATTCTACTTTTATTTATCTGTGCCTTTAATATATTTTGGTTGTAACGAAAGACATTTGCACGTACATATATTTCATAGCCCTGTAATTATACGTCCGCAGCTGTGCGTCTCGAGTCATTTCTGAATAATCAAAGAAGTAAAAAACAACGAACGCGTTCGATTGGTGAATGGGTGTGGCAAAAAAATCTTAAGAACATACGAGCTTCAGAGCATGTAAAGCCGTTGCCCCCGGCTGTAATCAATAGCTGTAATAGATGAGCCAAGTTAGATGCCAGAGTGGTTAAAAATTTATGTGTTGAAACCAAAACATCACAATTACATGTTCGCAGATCGTACGCAACACAAAAAGAATACAACCATAACAAAAATTTCTGAAATCATTGCTCACCGGCCTTCTTAGCGTTCAAGGCGGCCTCTTTGAACTCTTTCTGCCGGTGTAGCAAAAGAGCGAGCTGCTTTTCGTTCTTGGTGTATCGTGGGCGTGCAGGAGGCGCCACGGGAGAGGGGGAGGGGGAGGGGGCCGGTTGAGGCTCCGCTGCGGGAGTTGGTGTTGGCGCGCTCGGAGACGGCCGCGACTGGAATATACCAGGTTCAAATATATTGTAGTTAAATTTATTAATAATGTTACAAAATATGTATATACATTTCTATAAACCTAAAATAACCATAATACAGTGTCGCAATACGGGAAATATTGCAGTTGAACAGAAAATAATAATAAATTAAAAAATGTGTATCAGGAAACGCGCAATATAAGGTTCGGAAGTTTAAATAACTCTCCTATGTATGTGTTGAGCCAACATATCCGAGATATATATTTTTTTAATTTACATTCATTAATATTCTACTTTTGTATGACTTCCTCAGCAGCAAGGAAACCTGCGATCAGAGGTAGACCGAAAAAGGAAACCAGCAAAACTCGTGGGCATCAAAACGTACCTCTCCAGTGGGAATGGGCGCATACCCGTTTGGCGTGGGCAAATCGTCAAAGGGCACGGGTCGGCCGGCCGCGTGCGCTCGTATCGCGTCCTGGTACTGCTTCACGATGCGGCCCATACGACGCGCCTTCGACGAGTTGCCCTCCTCCTTCGCTTTCGATTCTTGTTCCTGGAACATTCTATGGTATTAGATACCAACATCTTTGCAAATTTAGAAACGCAAAAGTATTAACTAAGAATGGAGCGTTTCTTAGCGCCACAATTGATCACCAACACTAGATCACAACAATATATTAAAATCACACATTTGGTCCTTCGAGCCGCATAGATTTTTATATTTTATTTAACCTATTTAACCTCGATCTTTTAGTTCTAGAAATTCCAATGAACAATTTAAAATGCCAGCACCAATTATTATACTTTCACTATCAAAAAAAAATCCCTAAAATCTTGAATATTACTATTTAACTTGGAGTGCCTAATATTGATATAAAATAAATTATTATTCACCTGGAAAGCGGCAAGCCTTTGCTTCAACGCCTCATCGATAGTGGATGCTGTGATCAATGCAGGCGCCTCCGTCGGCGGCTCAGCTGGTTGGGGCTCTGAAAAAATAACCAACATCAATTGATAAAAAGACTTTTACGAATCATCATTGCAAACCATAGCTGTCCCACCACTGAGCTCGGCTCCCAATGAACGGAAATTCCGTAGAAAATACTGTTTATAAAGTTTTGACCGATAAGGAGAATCAAGAAAGATGAAAATGATGAAGCTCGTCCATCACTTCCTTCTTAGCCGTCAACACATTGTTGATGCCACCGGTGTAGCATGGGCGGTAATCACCTACCATCAAGGGACGTCTGCTCGTTTGTCAGCTTATAACATAAAAAACTACTTCTTTCTTCACAATATTATATATCCTTCCCTTCAACATCGTTCAAAAGTGACCCGAACCATGCTGGGTTTAGTAAATCGAACCATGTTGAAACTCACAAGAAGCATGTAGAGTCTAACTTATTAAAAGGTGATGGCTTCTACACACCCGAAGTATGCTGGGTCTAACACTCCCGAAGCATTTTGGGGCCACTTCACTAAGAATGTTAGGTCCAAATTACCTGAAGTATGCAGGGTTTAAAAGACTCAAAACAGGTCCAACCCAGAACAAGCATACTGGGTCCAACTCACCTGAAGCCTGTTGTGTCTGATCCTCACTCCTCTGCGATCTGAAGGCAGTTGCTATCATCTCCGTCGTGGGAAGCTCATTCAGATCCATCTCCTGACCAGACTTGTACGCTTCAACAACTATGTCGAACTGTTTCAACACTTTCAGATACTCCAGTGCCAAAGCCTTGTCGCCGGCATGTTTTGACGATAGCGCTGCTGCTTTGAACTCTTCCTTACGTTCTAAGGAACAAACAAATAAGATTGTCAGGATATCAATATTATTTTAGTAGACCAACATTCGACATTAATTTATATTATCAAAGCGTTAAACCTCAAATTAATTAAAAATAAAAGTGTATTTTGACAACGCCTGCTTTCGTATTTCGGTCATACAATGCGAAAAGACGAAAATTTGGAAAGACTAATTGTAGTTGGTAAAGAACGCGCGGTCACCAACAAGGTGGACTGATCAAGTAAATCATCAACTTGAGATCATGTCTCCGACCAGAGAGAGAGAAGCGTATTTAATTTTGCGATTAATATGTAATACGTAGGTCACACTAATATTTTGCATAACTTAAAAAAACAAAATGTTATGACCTAAATCTTATGTTTATTGCTTTTTAAAATACTCTCCTTTGCATTTTAAATATTTTTTCATGCGATGGAACCATTTTTTAAAAAAGGGCCAAAAAGGGCCACAGATCTAATGGCGTGTTATCTAAGAGCTGATTGAACGCTATCACTGCCTCTTCGGAGATAACGAGTTGTACTTTTTCGTTGTTGGCCGTATGTCAAGAAGGGTTGTCATGTTGTAGAAGAACGCCGCTTTTTGGTCGTCTTTCGCGAACTTTTTGTAACAGCCTGGGTACACAAATGGTAGAAGACCACTCGGCGTTAACACTCTTTTGATCTTAAAGTGGAATTGTGCAGATGGGACCCGTGGCTGAGAAGAAAAACGCGATAATTTTTTTATCAACGTTTCTTGCCTGCTTCACTTTTGTTGGCCTGTTCTCATTTTCAAACACACATTCACAAGACTGCTGTTTTTTCTCGGGTTCAAAACAATAAATTTAGGTTTCGTCTCCTGTGATAATGTCATAAACAGCATTAGAATGTCCATGGTCGTACTTCAGTAGCATCTGTGAGCACCAATCCACGCGAGCCCACCTCTGCTCCGCTCTCAGTTCATGAGGGATCCAACGACAACAAAGTTTCCGAACTT
>DWJZ01008843.1:0-11076 GCA_018249125.1 Asbolis capucinus
GAATTAGTGGGTACCATCAATCATTGGTTGTTGTGGCTGTGTTTAAATCGCAAAATGTCGAGTGCAGAGGAATTAATCAGGATTTTAGGAGGTTACGAGGGAGGTGTAGAAAAATTAGTGACCGATATTGAGTTAGAAGAGCAGGAGGTATGAGATACACTTTGATTTATTCTTCTAATTATAAAAATAGGTATCTATTGGTTTTTTTCCCACTCACCCCATGTTGTTTTTTTATTTTTTAGGAAAGTGGTGACAGTGAATTCCTTTGGACTGCAGAGGAAACGTCGCCAATCAACTTTTAGATGATTTTATCGCTGGTTTTTCATCACAAATAAACCTTTCGACTGCTTCCAGTGAACTAGATTTTTTTGAATACTTCGTCGATGATGATGTGGTTGCTGAGATAGTCAGGTGTACCAACAGGTATTACCAATTTTACGTTCTACGTATCGATATACGAAAACATTCGAGAACCCATGGTTGGCGTGACGTTGATGCGAAAGACATTTATTTGTTCTTTGCAGTAACAATGTTATTTACCAGAAACAATATCGATAATCGGAATCTCACTTTTCCGCACTATCTACGCTGTTGTTTGTATCGACTGCTAGCGCCGGGGCTGTATAAATGAAACAATAGTGATTCCAAAAGCCGGATTTTGCAGAATAATTACGAACTAAACTCTATCATGGCTTTGGCTGTGTCTATGGGCATGGTTATTGGTTTTTTTGATGTGGGTAGGTTTTATATTATTTTTATGAGGTTAATGAAAGAAAAAAACATTAGCTTCTAGTAAAAACTTATAATTTTATCCTTAAAATGTAGTTTGTAGTAGGGATTGGGTCATAGCACTATAGTTGACCTTGAAAATATGTGTTCGGCGCTAGCGGCTTATTTTTATTCCAGATTGTGTGGCGGTTAATAGGTTAAAGCATGTGTTTATAAATATTTTAATAAAGCTTGTTTAATACAAGAATTGTTGTGAGTCAAGATAAATAAAACATACATATATTCATACGGTATGTATCGTATTTTTCTTATAGCGCTAAATAAACTTCTCTTCGTCTAAAAAACCTCTTCTGAACAATTTGTGTCGTAAAAAGGGTGTTAGTCTAACAGACGAGAGCGAGCAGAGACGCAGTCTAGAGTGGCTAAGCTCTCTCTCTAAGTGCCTCTTCAGTTTCCATTGTCAAGAGCCCGCTATCACAATTTAACTTCGTTTTAACTCTAAAGACATATACAAACTCAATATTCTAGGTTGTTTTACTTATGGAAAAGTAAAATAAGTCGCTCTTTACAAGCTTTTATTTTACTTGCAGTGTATGTTTGTATATTAGTATGTAAGTATATTCGTTTGTTACGGGTCAAATCTTGCAAACTTAATTAGACCCACTTCCACTTACACTACGGAGCTGAAATTTTGCATAAGTCTTCCGCCTTGATGACAATGAATTTTTATGATAAGTATGACCTGACACTACGCTCAGGATTGGCTCTAGAGAACGGTTCCCTTCTCCCTCCACGGTTAACAATACAATTTTTTTGTCTTTCTTTGTATTAGGGATCTAATTAAAGCTTATATTTTTAAATATTTTAACAAGCCTTGTTTAAAATGTTTAATGAAGTGTACGTAAATTTTTCTTGGAATTTCGGTTAACCATTATTATGTATCTATTTATTGGTGGGCTTAACCCGTTCCCGAGCACTAGTTCTCCTTATACTGAGGCCTATAACATTCTCTGCCACGCTGCTCCAATGTGATTTGGGAAAAGATTAGGGGCTAAGACAAGGGTCGCAAAATTTTAAGCCGCCCGTAGGCCTCCGACATGGTTACGTGATTGCAATGTTACGGTAACAACCGATACCGACGGCTTTAGGTGCACGAAGCACGGAAGTGCTCATGAATTTTTTGCCACTATCGGCCACCCATCCTGCCACCGACCACGCCCGCTATTGTTTAACTTTTTCGATCGACACAATCGAAACAAGCCGGGCTGTGTATGGACACCTCTCAGAATGTACATCTTCATTTAAACCCATCACGACCCACAATTGAACACGAGTCTCTTCTCTAAATGAGAAGGTTAAGGCCATAGTCCACCACGCTGGCCAAGTGCGGATTGGCAGACTTCAAACACCTTTGAGTTTTGCAAACTCCCCGGTTTGAAAATCTCCTCCCATGCAGGTTTTCTCACGATGTTTTCCTTCACCGTTATAGCGAGTGACATTCAAATGCTTAAAACGCACAAAACTCCGAAAAGTCAGACGTGTGCGTCCTGGGATTCGTAACCGGACCCCCCGAGTAGGGGACCCAATTCTTAACCACTAGGTTATCACCGCTTCATGTAGATTACTTACGTAAAATACCTTACTCGAGCGACCTAATCGCAGTCTGTCTGCCTTTCTAATAAATGAATCTATTTAAAACTTTTATTTCGTACCAAAATGAAAAGTTGCCACAGTTTTTCCAGTTCAGATGATATTCAATACAAAGCCTTTAAAGAGGCAGGTTCATATAAAGTGAGGGAATAGGGAAGTACTTTGCCTTTTCAGAATGTTCATTTTGAATTTCAAGTTTTGTTTCTGCGGAATCGTTTTCGATCTGTGCTTGAAAAATTGCAACGGTAGTTTCATTTTCATTTCAAATTCGCAAGCCTAATATTTTCTCTTACTTCCGTTCATCCACATTGTAGCACAATGACCGCTGTTATTAACCTATAATTTGGTATATTTGTATATATTTGAGTGGCTTATTGGTCTAGTGGTCAATAAATCTGACTAGCTAAGTCCGAAGTCGTTCAATTTCCACCCAGAACACACTTTTGTGTGATAAGCAGGAATGTTCGTTCTGTGTATGGGTGTAAGAAAAATATCTATAAAAGTATTTATTTAAAAATAATAATATTAATAATAATATATTAATATTAGTCAGTTTTTTGATCACCGCAGAAAAAGCTAATGCTTTAATGCAATAATTGGGATTAAGTAACCGTGTGTGAGTTGTCCTGAGATATTTATTGTTATTTTTTACATAGTAGGAAAGTGGTTTAATAAAATCTTAACAAATATTTTGTTAAGATACATTTAAAGTGGCTATGAACGCTTCGAATCCATACTAATATTATAAATATGAAAGAATGTTTGCATGTTTGTTCGCTTTTCAAGTCGAAACGGAGCGACGGATAGACGTGTTGCGTGGAGATAGTTGATGGCCTGGTTCGTTAATTTCCTTTGTCTAAAATATGATGTACGTTATTATTAATTCATGTGTTGAGTTCAGCTAAGTTAGTAAGAATCTTAACCTACATATATTGGTTTCATTGCCCAGTTTTCGCTCGCCTCACATATCGTTCTCGGATATTTTTGGGGAATTTGGTTCACCATTGATAGATGCTTTTGTTGGGAAAAGGCAGGAATTTTCGAAGCGAACAATTTGACGGTTTTTGAGTTTTGTTTCAAGAATCGCCGAATGGATTTTAATTAAAAGCCTCCACGTGCCCGCAAAGCCAGAACCACTCGGCACTGACATTTGTGGCAGGTTCTGGTCGAAATTGATTGAAAAATATTCGTACAATACAAGGTACTGTAAAAAATACAACTAACCGCGCCGAACTACATTGAATTTTCTGTGGCTTGTAACTTCAAAACATCAGAGGAGGCTGGAAGTACATTGACGGAAGCAAAAAAATGCTACAAGTAAAAAAAAAAAGATTTTAACAAGCAATAAAAACTCTCAAAAATAGAAAAAATATATAATATTTGAAAACTATCACCTATGAACGTATTTTTTTTTTGTAATTTACCACCGTTTCGGAAAGGTGCCATAATAAAGAGGAGAAGAGACGGCGAAAGAAACTCCTGGGTATATCTCTTGAAGACAATGCCAAATAAATTACTACTAATTACAAAACCCTATTGTGATATTTCATTTGGTACTTTTTAATCCGATTCTTAACATGTTTAGGGCTCTGTAAATAACTTGCATTTTCACCTACAGTATTTACGTTGAATTACATTCTGCCACAATGCTCTAATTCAGGGGTCGGCAACCCACAGCCCGCGCGCCGCAGCAACCCCTATGATTTTGCGTTGCACTAAACAGACCTCGTTTACACGACGCTATTTGGCATTTCTTGTGGTCCAAATACAATGCATACAAGGCCCGCACTATTAAATATCCTTATATAATTTGTGGCCCTCATATAAGAAAATGTTGCCGACCCGTGTCCTAATCGGTGGGGAGATTAGTGGCCCACCCAAATGTTGGAACTTTTTATGTTGCCCGACAGCCTCCGATAAGGTATGAAGACTATATCTATGTCAATTACTAAGAAAGGACGTCATTATCATCCCTGCAACCCATAACTGTCCCACTGCTGGGCTCAGCTCTCCTCTCACAATGTGAGCGGTACAGGCCATAGTACACCATGCTGGCCCAGTAGTTGGTAGACTTCACACACCTTTTGAGAATTTTATGCAGTACTCTCAGGAGTGCTGGTTTTCTCACAATGTTTTCCTTCACCGTAGCAAGTGATAATCAACTTCTGATTCGTTCGTAACTTACATAGATCTGTAAAATTTTGTTAATTTGCTTGGAAGGTCTCATATGCAGTTTTATGTGGAAATGTGACTGAATATGTGACAGGCTGGTGGGTCTAGTTACTGAACTTTACTGCTACACCGAAGGTTGTGAGTTCGATTTCCACCCAGGTCAAACTTTTCTGTGATGAGTAGGTATGTTTGTTCTGTGTGTCTGGGTTTAAATATCTATATATGTATATATTTAAAAATATGTATCTATAACTATAGTACCAGCTAACGCTTAGTTTGGGGTCAGATGGCCGTCTATAAGTTTTCCAAAGCTGTTTATGCATATTATTTACTATACATATATTATATAAAAAAAGATGCCACTTTTCGTTGTAACTCCATAACTCAGAACGGGCTCACCTATCCAAACCTAATGTTTAGGCTTTGTTCGTACTATTTAGTAGATAATTTATGTAAAATTTACACAAAATCAATAGAGTGGTTCTTTATTTATCACACTGAATTTGTAAATGGCGATTTTACTCTAAAATTGAACCTTTTTTCAGTCCACGCGGATGAAGTTTAATATATTTCTACTAATATTACACTCATAGTAACACATTATCACCTTTTTTGAAATCGATTGAAAAACAAAATAATAATAGGAGATAGCAGTAAAGGAGAAACACCGTTGGATTAAAATTTTGTGGTGAATATACATTGATATTCGGTATGAACGCTGGCGTGTCTGATCGCATAGAGGCCGCACTTCATCATCATAAAAAACGTCAATATTGTGACGTACTTTATGGCGCTAAATGAAATTGAATTACAGACCGTGTCGGCAAGGTCGATAGACGCAAACAAACAAAGTTGTCGATAGTGAAATCCGTCTCATGAAAACAGTATTCATTATTTTTAATAATGAACACCAGATATCAATGAACAAAGGAATCCCTGGTGAGAAACAACTCATTAAAGTGATTTCAACTGACTTTATGAAAACATAATTATTAGTAAGTTTCGTAACAAATACAGGTTTTACAAGAGTTTGTTTTGACGTTCATTAAAATTTCAATAATGAATAACAGAATGTTAATACTTACTTTATGCCGTAAACCATTTTAAATCAGTGAACTCGATGCGATGAAAACTTGGGTACTGAGAGAAATGTGAATATTGTGTTATTTTAATTTCGTGGACTCTTGTAGCTACATGTATTATAAACTACCTGACCCGGCAGACTTCGTACTACCTCTATCGGTAAGAATGAATGAAAATTGTTTATTTCGTCGTAGGAGCCAAAAGCTCACTTAACAAAAGCCAAAAATAAATTAAAAAGCTAAACGTTTAAAGTCAACTTTTGTTACTATCAAATTTCGCGTTGGGCGTTGCGCCCACGGGTAGACATATGTACATATGTATATGTACGAGTGCAATGAAACAACTTGAAGACGGACCTTGCAAACCTCACAGGGTTTATATACATATGTCCGTCGAGTCGTTCTATTTATTGTTAAGACAGTTATAGTTGTAATAGGTTCCTAACTGACTCTTGTAAATTTTTCTATCAATATAGTAATGTTGTAACGTTAGACAGATAATGTGAGTAGGAACAATATATTTTAAAATGCTAGTATGTTAATATTGTATTAATATATTATATGTTGGTAGTTTATATTTATTTATTTTACATAATTTTCTTAGTTTATCGTGTATGTTGGATATGTAACGATGTTTTATATATTAAAAAAATAATTTTAAAACAACGACTATACCTATTTGTAAGGAAAAACAAAATTGTTGTTTTTATTAAATTCCTAGTACTTTAACCACATTTTACTCACCTTTTAAACCTTTTCTGGACTTCCACAAATAATTGAAGACCAAAATGATTTAAATAGGTCTAGTCGTTCTCGAGTTTTAGCGAGATTTACGAACAGCAATTCATTTATATATGAAATATGAATATATATATATATATATATTCATTGTATGTATATATGTATATATATATATATATGTGTGTATGTATGTATATATATATATACATGTATATACGTATCATTATGTACATTCCTTGGGAAAGGACAGTATGTATACTTTGATTGTGGCACTATCACAAACAATCATCGTTTCTATTCTATCCTAAACTCGATTCTATCCTAGCAAGTCGTAAAAAGATAAATTCGACCAAGATTTATTTCTGCTATAAAGAGATAATATCGATAAAGTAAATATGAGCATAGTTCCCTTTTCCATTTCATCTTTACTAGCTATAAAGCAGAACTCGTAAACCCAAGATATCAGACGACGATCAAACCAAAAATTTTTAATTGAAGCCAAATTTATTAACCTCTAAATTCGTATATCATCAAAGAGAATAGGCCGAGATCTTAAATCGAATTAAGTGACTTCTAAAAGGCTAACCATCCGTTTGCGTGCGCATTTTCCCCTGATTTTATCTCTGAAGGGGATACCAAAGTAATTGATCCCTGGACCGGCATTCAGCTCAGGATTGGCAGGTTTTGTTATTTAAATCCCGCCCTTTGCTTCTGAGATACGATAGATAATACGGCAACCCTTGAGGATAAACTATGTTGGACTTAGCACGAGCTATTGGGACAATCTTTGATCATGACAGGAGGATTGTAATACTTGGGGAGCGCTTGCTTTCAACAGAAAGGTGATTGTGATTATGTAAATTGTGTTTAAATGGTACTTTAGTATTCTTACAAGAAGTGGGGTCTGAAAGAAAACCAAGTAAAAATTTGGGTTTCAAAAATTTGCCTTCTCAAACGAATTACAAATAATTTGTGGATACTTTGCACAACCAGTTTCTTCTGGCTATTGCATACTCACTAGCAAGTTTAAGTAGGCAATGATATTTTGAAAATATCGCTAGGAAACCTCACTGAGAGCTCCTGATGACGTTCTGGAAGGAAGAAAGACTTATCCAGCGAAAACATTTGATACGTGAAATGTACGGAAGAGCTCATTCTCTCTTCATCTGGTAATATTTATTTAATTAGTTATACCATAACTTACAGCTGGAATATGTTATAATGCTAAATTTTATGTAACAGAGAAGACCAATTATAAGTTTTCACACTTGATTTGGAATACCAGCAATACAGCTAGAAAGAATTAAGAAAGAGTTAAAGAAAGAAATTGTGCAACAAGCTAGCGTCGTAACTTCATAATATTAGTACTAGAGTTCGATATCAGTATGTGCGGTACTTAGAGACCTGCTTGCTTATAAGAAAGGAGTAAAGAAACTCACCGTATGGCATGAGCGAAGGCCATGACAGCATCGGAGACGAACTGGAGCTGTCGCTCGAACTCGGTGTTGTTGACGGTGAGCCGTTCGTGCCCGGTGCAGCTCCTGTCGTACTGGCCGTTGTACGGCGTGCGGAGGCTGCCGGGGTAACGGCATTGGAAGTGGTCTTCCCAAAATTCTGCAATAAAGAATGTATTAATTGTTTCGTCTTAACTTACTTCAAAAAACGGAGGTTCTTCATTCTTTTTATTTACATATAATAAGTTAATGCTTGACTACAATCCCACCTGATGGTAAGTGGTGATGTAGTCTTTGATGGTAAAGCTTATTACTAAAGAAGCTTATAACTCTTGTCTTACAGACACCTGTATTATACTCGAGTGGAAATTTTAGGTTTTGTCTTAGCCGACTATTTTTATTAATTTATTTATCTAAGCTTTATTCAAAATTCACAATAACGAATCGGCGGAAAATTCCACATAGCATTCTCTTCTACTCCCACTTGGTGATGATGAAGACTTAGGGTTTAGGTGTAGCAAACTATTTGACCGGATCTTATCAAATATTGGATTTTATCAAATATTGGTGCTTGTCATGTGTTCCCATTTAATTTGGGTAAGGCTTGTAGGTAAGGCACACAAGACAGAAAAATACAAAAAATCGCTTTGTTTGTTTTCCATTTTTTAATAAAAACCTTCAGTAATAATTTCTCCTAAATATTTTGCATGTATGTAAAGCTATCCGTTACAGATTTATCATATACATTACAAATTTATCATACATACATATGTATCCACTATCAATAGCACCAAATACATAAATATAATAAAAAAATGCAAATGTTCATAATGTTATAAGCTACTGTTTAATATTTAACCTCATTAAATTTAAAAAAGATTGAATAAAGAACTGGTTTATAGCGCCATGTTTTGACAATGTGTTTTTTTAAAGGAGAATTTGGAAGGAAACTGACAGAAATAAATAAAATAGAAATAATATATGTATTGTTTAGTGTTAAAGGCATAATTACAATAAATTGTGTATCAGTAAAGGAGTTTACACAGAGCAGCCCTCAAAACTGTATAAAATAGTGTCAGTATACATAAGCGTAATACTTAATTAATTAAATTAAAAATGAAACAGATGGTCTGCTATTTAAAGATTTTTCAAGAGGTAAAAATGAGTCTTAAGCCTTTAGAAAACTACTACAAACCTCTGGTAGATAAGGCTACAATAAAATCAAGTTTTACAAAATTGTCTTACTGGTTTATTTATACTGGATTCCTAATTGAAACCGCAAGATTGGAAGACCTGATACACCGTTTCTACTTCAGCTAGAATTTCACTTAAGAAAATTGTTTCAATTGAGAAGAACTTCCAATGACACTCGATTTCTCTATCTTTGCATAAAATTTACTTTATCGGATTGAATTTAGAATTCAAAAGCTGGTGTACGTTGAGAATTGTTTCGGGGAAATCTGAAAAGTCTTCAATACTCAATTAAACTTTTTAGTGGATAAAAACCAAACCATATCTTTTAAATGATGTATAGTGCAGATTTTTTTTTAATCCAACGACAATCTTGCTTATGTCTCTCGCCGTGGACTGTGTATTTAGGCAATAGGGTAGATAAGAATATATTATCAGTCCCACACGTTTCCCGTAATCGCTGCAAGATGGCGTTACGAGACGTTACAGAATCGAGTTACGATCGCATAACGTACTGCAGCGTTGTCATGTATATTTGACTATTTTAAGAGTCTGACAGACCGGTTGGTTTAGTGGTTAGTGAAGCTGACTACCGCACCGGAGGTCGTGGGTTCGAGTGAACACAATTTCAATTACAGATTAAAAATATGAAACTCCTGATATTGTAGCACTCTTCGTGATTATTTACGCTTATGAGGCGTCATAATACTTGTACGAGAACTTCGGAGTCTCCTGAGGCGTGACAAGTTACAAAGAGTTTTTCCAAGATTGGGAGTATATTCAAACATTTTGGAGAATATATTCTTGTGTGAGTAGGTCATACCACTATGCACCTATATAATGGAAAACATATTGTGTAATTGATTTAAAATATATTTATAATATTCAGTTCTTATAATGTTCAGTTAATTTAATTAACAATATTTCTAATATTGTTTAAAATTACGGTATTAAAAGTTCTATAGCCTATCAATGTGACAGTTGGCCCACTACACTTTTGAGCACGGGTCTCTTCTCAGAATGAGAAGGTTTAGGCCATAGTCCACCACGCTGGCCAACTGCGGATTGGCAGACTTCACACACCTTTGAGTTTTGTAAACTTCCCGGCATGCAGGTTTCGTCACGATGTTTTCCTTCACCGTTATAACGAGTGACATTTAAATGCTTAAGTCCGAAAAGTTAGAAGTACGCGCCCTGGGATTCGATCACGGACTCCCCGAGTAGGAGGCCGAATTCTTAAACACTAGGCACCGCTTCTAAGACAGTTTCCACCGCTTCTAGTACAGCTTTCGAAAATAATGATGACAAAACAACTCCTAAATAAAAATATAGAATTATTCTAAATCAAATCGTATTATATGAAATCTCTTACAAAAAGATTCACTTACCAACAAACCATGGATTCCTTTTATTATTTTTCACATTGAGCCCCAAGAAGTACTCCTTAAATCCAAGCACGTCGTTGGCTTGAGGCTGGACACTAATGGTACCTTCTACTGCCCTCTCATTTCCTTCAGATACCAAGGATCTTGCACTCCAGCCGTCTGATCCAACCCAGCTGAAGGATCCAGTCGCATTTACTCTTTCTACTGCACGCATCACTCCAGCTACTTCTTGGTCTGATCCGAAGATTATTGCACCTGGAACAATGATGTTATCCTTTAAATAATTTGATGAGGGGTTTAAGATGACCAGCATCTTTTTTTATTTATTTCTAGGGCCCGACCGCGACTTGGCTCGCGTTATTTTCATAATTTCATTCCGGTCCGTTCCTATCAATATTTCTATATATCAAAATGTGCAATGTAAAATAGTATCTGATTTAAATTAATGGCAGATTCTTTTTCGACTTCATTGCCATGTATCGTTATATTATGACCAAAATTGCATAAAATCATAACAAACTGTAGCCTATATGTTATTCTGATGTATAACTGTAAAGTTTCATCCAAATCCGTCAAGTAGTTTTTTCGTGAAAGTGTAACAAACATCCATACTTACACACTTTCGTGTATTTAACATTAGTAGGATAACTTTATTGACCACCATAAAGCTTA
>DWJZ01008844.1:0-11074 GCA_018249125.1 Asbolis capucinus
AATAGAGCAAAGTGATGTACTACAGTTTTATAGAGGACATCAATATCTACAAATAAGTCTGCGACACCATATGTCTACCTGTTACAGTTATGTCACAATAATTACTTTTTTCCGGTAACTGCTTCTTCCGAAGTGAATCAATGGCAGTTCTTTCTTTAATAAAAACAAAGTTTTAGCTTCCCAATTATTAAAAGTGTGTAGATCGGATCCAGATCTTATCTTCAGCTCGCACCACCAGTATATTCTCCTGCTCTCAACATTACAGGTCAAGACTATAATTAAATATTATTCTTAATATATGATAAGTGGCTGGTTTTACCATATTTCCCTTTCGGGCGAGGTTAATGACCGTGTTAGGCTTGATGAAAGTGGTTCAATAAAGAATGAGACTAGTTTGGTAAATTGTCTGTTTATGTTAATATTAGCACGTAGACTGTGGCCTGGTTGGCTGTTGCGGTGGCACGTGAGTGAACGAGTTAATTGATCTTAGTGGTATAGCAAGAAATGTATACTATTCTCTAGGCTTCAAGACGAATGGCCGCCGCCAGCAGCGTGGAGTTCTACGCCTCCTCAGGTATTGGAAACACTCTAAATACTAACCCACACAATATGTATCGATGGCCCGACGGCCTGTTACGATTGTAGGTGCTCGAAATAAGTTAGCAACAGAGGGTGCAGTAGAAGGACGGGTGACCGCTGGTGGCAAAAATATCATGAGCGCTTCGAATCTTAATCAACTTCGCACGTAAATAACTTTGAAATAAGAGTTGGTCCATGATTTGAACCCAGTTCAAGTTCGAGAGAACAACGTTCAAACCACTAGGCTATCACCTCCCATACACAGGTAACCTTAGCACAGTCACGATATCGACGTAATACGTGACATCGCGTTGTAGGTAGTAACCAACGGCGCATCACTAGTCCCTTGCACAAGTTGCAACCTGCAACCTGCAACGGTTGTGCAACGAGGTACGAGTACATCCTTGACTCGATTTCTTTTGTTTATTACGTGTACGTAGCTAGCCCGTAGAGTGCTAGAATGGTAGTTTATACTTTTCTGTACGAACTCTGAATCGATATTGTATCGAATCCAAAAGCGATTTGTTGATATTGTATCGATTCTGGATATAAATGCGCAAGTTAACGATGATTGATGGATGGATATTTTTACTCATTTTTTTAGTCATTCAGACAAAAACTACTGGAACGATCTTAATAAAAATTTGTGCTGAGATAGATTTTAGTCTGGAGTGACTTTAGTTATGTGGGCTTTTAGTTCCTTTGAGTTTGTAATTCCTTGTTCGTCATACTTGCGAAGTGGAGGTTTCTTGGTTAGGCGAGGCAGCAAAAGTCTATCGTTGGCTAGCAAAAAAGCAAAAGTGTACCAAATCGCACTTCGCTAGCCAAAGGTATTTTGAAGTTGAGAACTTATGTCACAATATAATCTCAATTAAAGCTACACATTTAAAGATATTCCCGGAATACAACAGAATAGAATTCCCATGTCGCCGATAAGATATATCGATAGGAGATCATAATTGCAATGTCCTATTACTAAATTTGGAATTCTCCCTGAGGGATAGTCTGGTGCATACTCCACCGCACTGCTCCAGTGCGGGTTGCTGCGAGGAAATACTAAAAACAGCTGCTTTTTATTACGGTATTTTATTTGATTTACGGTGTGAGACATGGTTTATTTCTGTCTCTCCTGTCTTACAATGTTTACTAAAGCTTAGTCTAATACAGACAGACAAAATAAATGAATACAACTACACTACAGACGGAGGGGCCAACCCAAATGTCGGAAGATTTCTGCAGCTCGAAGACCTCCGATATTCCCTAACGATTTTTGTCTGTAACAGCTGGAACCGACGGCTTCACGTGCCTTCTGAAGCACGGGAGCGCTGATATTTTGCCACTAGCGGTCACCCATCCACCTACCAACCGCGCCGCCTGTTGCTTCACTTTTCGATCTCTTACAATCGGAACAAGCCGCAGTGCTATGAACGCTTCAATTTTTGTTACTCATTAGCAAGTTGAAACACGCGGCCCGCTGCAATTAACTGTAGTATATTTTATTTTTACTGTGATATTGATTAAATAAATATTAAATTTCAAAACACAATAACACCATGGATATTTTAACATGGCAACTAAATAACCAATATCCAACTAAATAAAAATGAAAACTAAAGAAAAAATCCCCATTTTTATTCAAAACATTACTTTGCTGACCGTCAGGAAAATAAATTGTGTGTGTGGGGCAATAACTCTAAACTGCTTTGTTCCTCACAAGAACCTCACAAGTCGGTACATCGCGCTGTCGACAGCTCGTCTTCTGTTTCTTGCATTTCGCAACCACACGCCACGGTGACAACACCAAGCATTGACTTAACTTGTTTTAGGGTTGCCAGTGACATTGAATTCCAATAGATGCGACCATAGCGGTAGAAGGAACGAACAATATGCAAAAAATATTTTAATGTATTAACAATATAGATTGCCTGCAGCTGAAATTCGACTAAAACCTCTAGATAATATACGGCGAGCGAATATTTATTAACAAACTATATTCGCTCGCGGCTTTGCGCGAGGTGTGTTGGTAAAATGTAACCTAACTGTTATTCCAGGCTATAATCTATCTCAAGTTTTGTAATATTAGGTTAACTGTCAATTTTTTGTGTCAACCCTAACAAAGTGAGTTAGTTAAACATAAATCATAGAGCAAATTTCCAGCGCTAACTGTCACAGGCCATAAACAAGTCATGGCCGACATACTTCAGTATTCAACAAGTTGTTAGCAAAAGCTAACGAGGAAATGAGAATCCACAGACCACCTGACCAGCTGCGCTCATGAAGAAGGTAACCAAATGGAGGACAGTCTTAACTTATATTTATCCAGGGTTACCGCTAATCCCGACTTAAATAGGTAAATACTTTGTTAAGGAATGTTATTTTTAATTAGATTTTAAACGCGAACATAATTGAGTAGGTTGTTATTTTATAATAGGCACCATTAATATGATCAATTAAAAATGTACTTAATTTCGAGAAAAAAATGTCGTTGGTCAGCCAATCTCAACGATTTTCAAAACTTGACAAAGGAATATTACAAATTATACTCTTCCTACCAGATGTTACACAGATCAACTGTAAATTAAATTAAAACTATTTCGCCTTAGGAACCAATACATCACCCAAAGTTTTTTTTTTTTTTTTTTGCGTCCAGACAAAGGAGAAAGGACTACCCTCCGGGATCGTAGGTGGTGAATGCTCATGCATACCAACACAGCCGGCTGTGTTGGTTATGTGGGACTCACAGTACCTCTGTGCCTACCCGCTAAACACCACCTGAGAATGGCTTTGGCCTTTGTGGCCTTTAAGCCTTCATCGGAAGCGACCCCACTACACCTTGGCGTGGTGTCGGCGCCTCTTACCTGAGCGAACATCGAACACGGCTGATGAGTGCCGTATTAGATGCGAGGAGCTGTGGGAACGAGACAGATGGAGGTGTTTTTAACTATTTAAAATGTTCCTAACAACTTAATTGACGTACCAATGTGGCCAGTGACAGCTGCAGCTAATGTTGGTTTTGGGAACAAACTGATACTGTAACTTCAATGGAAACTGGAATTTTCCAATTATATGTTACAAGAGAAATGCTGTAACTATATAATCTGTTATGCATGTATGTGAAAGTGCGTGTCGTATAGTATATGCGTGTTTGTGTGTGGGTAAGAGTCAAACTGATGACAATGCCGATATGTTATATTAGTTTATTTTATTTTGAACACATCTACATCTATATATATTAAAATGAATGTTTGTTTGTTTGTCCCTTATAGTTTCTGAAATGGTAGGAGATAGAACACTGATATTTGGAGCAACTTTGTTCAGAATACTCTGTAAAAGGTTTTCGGACCAAAATTATATCGATCAGACACATGGTCTATGAGTTAAGCGTAGCAAGACGCGCCGGGTGCAGCTAGTTGTTATATAAAAATATAATCTTTCTGAACTCCGTCGTATTAATTTTAGCGGTTCGAACATTGGACCGAATAAACAGTAAAAAGTGGGAAAGATTTTGCTTCACATAATATTATAAAAAGGTTTTAATTATATAGAGACTTCTAACTTACTTTACAAGTTATTTATTAAAAGTAAACATATGTCATAATGTATAAACACAAACGGTGTTCGCTTACATTCACCTACTAAAATATTTATGGCGTGAAATATCTCTAACAAACACTTACATTTGTAAAGAGCCCATAAACATGCCGTTGTTATAACAATAAGAGTGTCAGCCAGCGAGCCCGGACCCTAGAGGGCACATTGAGTTTTATGAGCATCCTGGACTCGGATTCAATGAGATGAAAGGGATGATTTTTAACTGGCTTTTATATTTTTTATGTGAGGGGGCAACTGAGCTGACGGGTCTCCTGATAAGTTTCAGATCATAAAGACCGGCGCAGAAAGCATCATTTATTTATTCACTAGCACGGCAACAACCAATTACATTAATGAAACAGTCATAAATTTATGAACAACATAAGTAATAACAATAAAATTTAAATAAAAATAAATAATCTACACTAATATTAATGTATACAATTACAAAATGTCAGTTACATACGTCACGCATTCCCCTCACAGTATCGCAAGCATTCCGTCAAATCATCTTCCATTCATCCTCAAAATGTCACATTAGGGCGCCACGTCCAGGAGAGCATTGAGCGAGGCAGGCGGACATGGTGAAATAGCGAATAAACGGTTCTAACTACTCTGACGGATTTTTAAATAGTTATTAGGGACATAAATAATAAGGACATAACTGTCCCGCCCTGGCCTCCTCTCTCAATGTGAGGGGTGCAGGTCATACACCACCACGCTGCCCAAGTGCCAATGGTTTACTTCACTTTTAAAACTACACCTTTAAAACTCTCAGGAATGCAGGTTATCACACTTTTCTTCTTCACATTTTTCTTCTTCGAAGCAAATGACAAATACTTTGTAAAACGCACATAACTTTGAAATACAGGAGCCTGCAGAGCTTGTACCCAGGACCTTCAGTTCGAGAGACCAACGATCAAACGTCAGAGGACTTCAGGAGGTATACGAACATCCGTCACCAAGGTAGCCAGTCATCCTTCTTCTCGTCTTGGAGCAGCGTGATATGGACCCTAGACCTCCTCAGTACGACCCGTGCTCAGTAGTGGGCTATAAACGTGTTAAAGCCGACTGCGCGACTATTTAGTTTCAATAGTCATTGTTTCTCCGCCGTCACTGCGCCGCCTCGCTTCTCCAAAACACGTAAACGAACCATTAAATTCACTTTATTCTCCAATATCGTAGCAACTGGAACATTCGACGTGACTGGCTCTGCACTGTGCCATTAAAAGGCGGCAGTATGAGCTTAAAATATATGTAACCCGGTCTATGTACACTGCAAAATTATTAGTACACAACCAACACAACACATAAGTTATGAACTCAACTGAATATCGTATTGAGTCAGCTGTCTGTAGAGACTGTTTTCAATTCCCAGCTAAGGCAGATTTAAGTAATGACATCATCTTTTATTATATTAATATTCTTATATCAGTCGTTTTAAACAAATATTGAAAACAGCAATGGCAACGAAATAGTGATACAGGAACGAAGTCATTCGCTCGGTTCAACAGGCACTACCGACAAGCGACAGCAGTTGATACCGGCTGAACCGACGCCGTTCACTGCAGACACGCCGCCGCACCGTCGACTCGCTGCAGCACACAGCTGCGATAATGTCTCCCACATTACGACGGTCGATACCAGATACTGCTGTTACCGTTTACAGGGCTCCGTGTGGATGTTCTGAATCTGTATTGTAGCTTCTGTAACATGACATGACAAGAACAGTAAGTAAGTTTAAGCGGTATCTATCAATGACATATTTAACTACATAAAGTGTTTGTACAACCATTCATGTTATTAGCCTACTTCCCGGATTTAATCAGCTGTTCTTGGCGATCTCATAAGCTAATAACTGACTAGTGCTAGCCCGTGGCTCCGGCTGCACGGTATCTATATAAAACGTAGCCTGTTTGTTATTCTAGACTATAATCAATCTCTGTGCCAGGTGTCGTTCAGATCTATTCACTAGTTTTTGAGTGAAGGAGTTACAAACAGCGTCCATCTTCACAACCTACCGCGCTTATAACATTAGTAGGATCACATTGCCTGTACGATCTCATGTTACATCACCGGACTCTACTTCAATTAAATTGATACTACATACATACTTTATTCATGGTAAGTGTATCCAATAACATTATGTAATAAACCCACTGAAGGCTATACGTTTTAAAGGCTGTAAAGAACAGAAGATATTAAAATGGTGTAGGCTGTGAACAGCTTGGTGCAGTCGCCAGCAGGAGGCGCTCGTACCAGGCACACATGACGCTCGCTAGATGCATCATGCAACACCTTACTCACGTCATGAAACAAGCAGAACTAATAAAATGAATCCCGCCAACAACTCAATAACTTATATGAAATATTGTTAAATAGTATGTTGCAAAATATCTTTCTATATCTTTTAAAGTATATGATTAATTATATAAAAATATATAAAGTAATCAAGAAGTAGTATATGAGGCTTCATTTGGCAGTTAATGAAAATTATTTTGACCTACTGACCTGTGGTTTGCCCATTAATTCTTCTAATATTACGCATTACAATTTAGAGCACAAATGCAATGTTATTCTCTATTGAATGGAAAAACAATTAGCTATGGTCCCTATACATACATACAAACAGAACGTTAACCTGCAACGACATTATCGTGAACTGAACTGAGACATAAACTGTTCTGTTACAGCATCCCATCGCAGTCTGGTCATCGTATAAAACAGTCGTTTATAACTAGCGGAGTGCAATCGAAGTGTCCCTGTGACCAAACACAGATCCTATTTTAACGTGTCTAAGAACACATTACACCATCTCGTACACATCGCTGGTATTATAAACGGAATTTAATAAATGAACTGCCACACTCAGAGTCGTTAAAGGCGACTTTAATCGCCCATAGTCCTTATTAAGGAGCGATTTATTAACACGTTATAAACGAAGAAAAGGACCCACTGGAGAGGAGACGGCTAAGGGGCACATCACACTGCCGCAGCAATTGGGGTCAATGACACTAATAGACCTGAGATAAACCAACAACGGCTATTCAGGACAGGAGGGAAGAAGAATGGGAAGTACGATTATAGGATGGGAACAAATAAATCAAATTTCTCTCAATTTTAAATTTTGCCTATTTCACACCCTTTTTCCGCTTCTACTTGGCCGATATTATTAAAAAGAAACCAATAATGCATAGGTCGTAAAACAAATGTAATGATTTCAGTCACGACACTCTAACTCCCCTGGAACACGTTCACTATCAGTACAATATGTGTCGTGTTGGAGCGCCGCCATATTGTTATCAAAAATGATCCGACAACCGACACTTGGTCTGGCTCCAACAACGGTCGCCGAGTGCGGCGTGCCAGCGCTCTGTTGTTTGTGGTAGCACTCATTTTTACTCACTAATTATTACGTATTAGTAAAATAATATTACTTATTCATATGTAACCCTCCGTCGATGTAACATAAAAAAATATGGGAACGACGTTTATCGCGGGAAAACACATGCCGTACTTTCCAAAATTTATTCCCATAAATTTTTGAGCTAGGGTTTGGCGTGAACGCCAACAGAAAAGATATTTAGATTAGTGTGTGTAGTGAAGGCTCTAGTTTGTATGTATAGTATAGGCTTCAGTGCAGCAGTCTTTTATGGGGCTCGGTGTACAATTCATTACATCGCCTCGTTATGAGGACACATATCAAATTATAACATATCATCATAATTAAGATAAAACTTTTTAATATTGCTGATTAAAATTAGTAGTAGAAGAATACATAAATGAAAGTCGCATTAAAATCAGCCATATCTGATAGAAAGGAGCACCAAGTGACAGACAACTGATTATATTGATATAAATGAAACACAACACTATGCAGCTAGCACATCGTTACGATGGAATTCGTTGCATTTATTGACGAAGCATTCACGACTACAGTTTATTCCAACTTCTAGTGCAGACGGAAATATTGAATGTAGCAGCGGCTGTTCTGCCCTCAACAGCAGTAAGTTTTCATACTGAACGGTAACACGTGTTCGTGACGTCATTGATTTCTGTTCGCGAATTAAATGGCAAGCGGCCAGGCCGTTAGTCTGTTACCAAGAACATACATTTCTGGTTTTTACATAGTTTGTGACAGAAGAAATGTTATTGAACCTCGGGCAAAGTTTAATATCAATTATTCAAAACAGATTGTTGTTCCAGACGAACACGATCACAAACACTGAGATACTAAATATTTATACATAACATATGTACTCGTATTCTATAAAGAATACAAAATCGTGACTTTGTTATCGATATTTTTTTGGATTTATTGACTGTCTATCTGTCTGTTTGTCTGTTCGAGCTTCACGCAAAAACCCTGGATAGATTTAGATGAAACTTGAAATAGTCTTAAAATAAAACCTGAGAATGGTTATAGGATATGTTTTATCCCAGGAAATGGCTTAGTTCCCACAGGATAACAGGTTGAAATTAGTATGACAACTCCGACCCAATTTAGTTGAAATTTAGCATGTTTGTGGCTTATGTAAGGACAATGGTTAAAGGATAAATTATCCCATAAAACTGCTTTGTTCCCGTGGAATAATATGTTAAAATTAGTATGGCAATACTGAAACCATCGGATAACTCTTCTTCCGAAGCGAAGTGCGGGCAATTTCTAGTTAAGTAATAAAATAGTTACTGCACAGAGATGTCTGGAATAGGCTGGAGTATTTTTTTAATAATCAATAATATGTACGGGAGATCTATACTGTCATTAAGAATTGTCTCTTTTCAAAAATTATTCCAAATTTGAAATTGGAAAGTCTCAAACCAGCCAGTTTTAACACGGTTGTTAATGATTAAATTTTAAGTTATTTAAAATTCCTTTCACCTTTTTTACCTCAGTTTTTGTGAAGTGAAGCGCCAAAACATGCTCACTTCGCATTGCAGCGTCGGGTTGTGTAATCAGACAATTATACGGCAATAATTGCAGTACTAATAACCCTGCGGCTTGGGTTGATCGGAACTGATTGGCAAATTTACGGAACAGCGCGCGGGAAAGTGGCAAAATTTTCCAGAACACTTCCGTGCATTGGAGGGCACGTATCTCCCATACGTATACGTCGGTCCTCAATAGTTATTAAACCATGCCGGAGGCCTTCAGGCTATATGACAGCTTTTGATGTTGGCCTCTAATGTGCACCAATCTGTCACTCAATAAAAAATTAAATAATTTATACCCATATAAACCTTCGTTGTTTTCTATACAACTGATAACTTCATATATTCGTCATCATATATGTTTATTGACTGTATTATAATATATCTCCTACTAGGATGAAGATAAACTTCTTTATCTATTAGCATTATTTACTTGCTAACAGGTTTTTGTTTAGCGAAACCACGATGTAAGTTAAACAGATTTTAGTTTATAGCCGTGTGCTTCAAAAAATCGGAAAATTGTTCGATTTTGATATTTAAATTATGTTATATATTCTAACTGAATGATGGCAATTAGTTGACGGGAGTTCAATAACTTCAGTTAAAATTGAAGAGTTAAGTTGTGAGGTCAAGTACTACTGTCTACTGATGTGAACTTGTTGAATTATTGTACCAAATGGGTCACGCACCAAATAGTTTTAGTCGTTGGGAAAAGTTCCTCTACAAAATGTTGTGAAAGCACTGATGATATATATGTGTATGTTGTATGTAGGGTGATGTATGTATGTGCTCGCGGGACATATTGGTAACGTTATTCAATTTACAACTTCCGCACCCAAAAGTTTCCTGTGCCTCCGTGAAGGACCCGCAACAGTCGTTTGACTTTTATTGCTTTCACTGCACGATGTCTTATGTATCGGAATACCTCACAACATGTATATTTATTGATATAATATTATGTTTGTAACCGACTTTGTAGTTATCTTTTATTAATACAAAAGTTCTAATTTGTTTTGGTTGCTTGTCGATCAGTAATTTGTCGTTTTAAATTACAAACATACAAATATGAATATTTCCTATCCTGCTAATATTATAAAGACGGAAGTTTGTGAGGATGAACGGATATTTCTTACTCCTTCACGCAAAAACTACTCAACCGATTTGGATGAAATGTAGTACAGAGGAAGATTATAGTTGGAAATAACATATTTAATCAATATAAAACCACGAGGGTGAAGCCACAGGAAGACACTAGTGTACAAAAGAAGTTTAGATACAGATGACTTGCTGCACCAGAACAAGGTTCGTACATACACTAACGTAATCTAATAATTATATTTATTTAGTTACTAATTAACCTTATATTCAATCATTAATGAACTCCCCATTGGTTCAATAGCTGGTCACAACCTACCACTTGGACAGTGGAACTTCAACCGCCCCACACTACCGCGCAGCTGATGAACGCAGACGTTTGTTCTCGGCCTGTTCAACTGAAACTGTGTTACTGCGGCATTGTTGTCGCAGGAAACATTTTATTACAATTAATGTTTTGAAACTTTTATAATAAAACACTCGCAGTACCCGTCTCCGCTTCATTTAGGAAACTCATACTTTACATATTGAAAAAAATATAAATACATACGAGTATGCACTTTCATCTGTAACCGAAATGGTAATGTCATTCGACGTTCGATCTAATATGTCGTCATTTCATGTTTTGGGTATTTATTTGCACTAAATTAAATATAATAATACCTAATTTAAAATGTTTTAATTAGTTTAAAATCTCGTTACCACATACAATCATTACAAATTATAATTTTAGAGATCCTTAATTAATGTTACGATGGCTATAATTCGTTCTAGATGAACCCGACGACAGAGAAAGTTACCAGCAGACGTGAACAATATTTCACAGCGATCTAATATCATCCCTTTACTAAAAGTAATAAAAGTCAAATTTGTGTTT
>DWJZ01008845.1:0-11074 GCA_018249125.1 Asbolis capucinus
AATTTATTCTTGAACAAAATTGTTACGACATCATTTGGTTTCAATTAACATCTTACAACATATCACAATTTTAAAATAAAACAGCGGTACATGCGACCATACGACCGAACGACGAAAATTACGAGCAGAGTAACACAAAATAATATTTTTCGGGTTCTGAAATGCTCTTCATCACGCTACAATTAATTAGAGCTGAGCATTAGTAGAACCTGTTACAAGAACGGAAATAATCTGCATATGCTTATTAAGGACTGGACTGAAGAGCGATAAAATAAACGAAATTCTAAACGATTTCTCCATCGAAAATTGCATCAGTCTATTTTGAATCTTCCATAAATTCTTATAGAAAATTGTCTTAAAAATCATAGCCGTTGAGCCTTTTTTGAGTCATAATAATTCATCACTAAAATAATTTACTTATAACACTTTTGCAAGTCCAATTGTTCTTATAAATATCCCCATTCAACAAAATCATCGATTATTTCCTCTAGCCGCTTCTTGAAGCTATCATGTAGTTTCACTACTTTTAGATCCAAGTTAATTTCTGGAACATCATCCTCTGACGCCAGTACGAATGGAAGCACAAGCAAAGTTTGCATCCAACCATAGTCTAATTGACATTTAAAATCTTCCTCAAAGTCTTTCTGTGGATAAACCGTGTCTCCATCGATATTAAAGTATCGTAGGAACTTTGTAAAAGAACAGAAGTATGTCTTCTTTAAATTCTCCATCTGCTCCTTTCTCAACTGTCGGTCTGTTGATAAGAATATCAAATACAGAATGTCCATGACTGGAGACCCATAATAATTAATTTGATAGTCAATAGGGATGACTGAGGCTGCTTCACCGTTCTGTAATGATTAAATTAAATAAAACATAAATGCCTACTCAGGTATTGGAAACTAGACTACAGATTCAGCAAAATATTTTGGACCAAATAATCATGTTGAATCAAATCTTCATCATTAGCTAAACCAGAAAACGATTACATACAAAATAAAGTCGCATATCGTCACACATTAAGTTTAGTTCAGGATAAGTATTAATATTGAACTGATCATCACCCTAAACTGTCATCATACTGTACCCTATGGCGTATGATTTTTCGTATACGTTTGTAATAATAAACTTTATATCAAACCATGGTCCATAATTGTGTTAGTAGAAATTAGTGACAATTTGACTTTATAACTATGTTAGTGTTAATGTTAGTAAATTGTACAGAATTAAAATACATACCTCTTCTTTTACCAGGATATTATTCATTCGGTAGTCTCCATGACATAAGCATTTAAATTTGCGATCGTTTTCGTTTATATAACCATATAATTTGTTAATTATTTTTGGCAAGCACGGTTCCAATTTCCTTTTTCTGTCCTCTTCTTGGGTACTGACTGAATATTCACATAACGACAATGCGAATTTATTACTATTTTCATCAGAAGGTAAAGGATGTCTCACTGTCTGAATCTTATTCGTATAAAAATCTGGTCTGTACTCTTTTAAAACAACAGAAAAAGCATGAAATTTCGCGAGCTGTATAATTGCTAACTCAGTAGCTTTGAAGGGTGTAATATCAAATCTATTATATATTTTAAAACCCTTTTTACACATATTATCTAGAATCAATGCAATATTATTGCCGTCTTCATGATGTTTAGCAAAATGATATTGTTCAATGTCTGGTACATCAAATTCTTCTTGTAGTTTATAAAAAAGCTCTGCAAATTCTGTATAGATAAATATTTCTTTTGAAAGTAATAATTGTGGAGACAGTAGGTTTGTCTCACTATCAGGCAAACATATTTTAATGAAAAGATTAGTTTCTTTTTTATTATTTGCCGTTTCACCTTTTATATCAATTTCCTTTAACACAGAAAGATAATTACCTCCATCTGTGGATATATCTCTTACATAGATCGAATGTGTTAAATATCCTTCATTTTGAATAATTTTGTTGATGGATTTTTCCAAAACAGGATCCAAATCCGGGTCTTTTTTGTCCTCATGGGAACGAAACACTTCTGTATTATATTCTATCATTTTTAATTTATAATATTCTTGAACTTAACTGACAAAATAACAAGTGAAGTTATAACTTTGCTCGCGACGCAGATAGAAGTTTTCTTTTATATGCATGTGGACTGATAATAAAATAACATGATGTATTCATACTGGAGTGCCAATGAAATTATTTTTCCAAAATAAATTAGTCTGCACATAAGAACTCTTAGAAGAAATAAACAATAAGTAGGTGCATAATGATTAGGACGATATATATTATTTATATAGCTAAGAAAAAATAAATATTTAATTGCTACAGAAAATGAATTGTACATAAAAAAAATATGTTTACAAAGCTAAACATGATTGAGTGCATCCAATGACAGATTAATACCAAAAAAATTTTAAGGATATTATTGAAGGGACATATATTTTTCTTTCACGCAAAAAATTCTGAACAGATTAGAATAAAAATTTTCACAATGAGAGCTTATAGGCTGGAATTAAAATATTCTACTTCATATCATACCATGCCACGTTTCATACCACGTGAGGTAATCCGAGTTCCAGATCTTAAATTTTAATACACCGTTTGTGTACTCATCTCACTGAAAAACTTTTCTTAAGTCAGCCTAACTTTCTTGCTTAAGAATCAGCATAAGGCTAATTAATATACAAGACATTATTAAAATAAACTTACTATGTAACTAAGCCCTTATACACGAATCTAATCAGACTGGAATAGTAGATTCACTGTCTGAATGTAAAGACAAATATTTAGCCAAATTCAAAAACAATAGTAAGTAACATGCTCCTCGCAAGGGCCCCGAGCCAATCAATGCACATCCTACTGGACAGTATCTGCCAAGACATAATACCATTCAGCCTTATAATTCTACCGTCATAAATAAAAAGGGGCTTTAGGCAGCGTCATCTGAAACATAAAGATGTTCGAGCAGTGCCTGTTGCCAGAGCACACAGCTCACGTGATGGTAAGTGAACCCCGCCACCCATGGACATTAACAACACTAGACTGGGATATTACCAATGTGTGGCCTGCCAGGAAGGAAGTACTAGACCCACATGTGCGGGGCGAGAAAGAAACAAAGGAAGTGGTTCATAGCTGAAGCTACCAGATTAATAACGTTACCAATTGAGCCTGAGTACACCAACAACATATCACTTCAGGACAGCTGCCCCAATATAACTAAAATCCAAAATGTGGTACTTAACTATTGGCCCTATGCGCAAATTCAAGGTCACGCAGCAGATAAATCTATACCGGGTATTTTTCTACGAGATAGATCAGGTACGAAGAGATTCGTAGATGGACAAAGTTAAACAACATCACTCAGTATTAGATCGAAGTACGATAGGCTGGCCACATATTTCAAACGATCAATAAACTTTGAGGAAGAAACGTCCTCGATGGGAAGAAACGCCCACGTCTTGGAAAAAAGAACACAGAGTGTCCCCTGACCAGGTGCACTGTTAGAAGAAGAAGATAGACTGAAAAAAACATTAAATATTTTCTATATTCAAATTTTGAATGCTTATAATTGAATATTTTGAAATGAAATGTTATTTTATTAATATTATTCGATCTTACACTGGTCGTCTGTTTTATTTTTTATTACTATGAATATCTTACTAAGAATTATGAACTTCTTAGATTTTCAGGTATCCCAGAACATTTCTATTCATCGTCTGAATCACAATTCAGGAAAGTAAATAATGTTATGTCGCCTTTTATATTTGGCTTGGATCCACTCCTCGGAAGCGATACACGAAATTCACTCAACATCTGATGTAATTCAAAACACTTAAAATAGTATTAACATTTTGCTATATATTCCTCTTTTTCTCCATCTCTGATTTCAGTTCTTCTCTATAATTTCTAACACAACCTATTAATTTGACGGAAGTGGCGCCTCTGGAAAATTCAATTGCACGTTCTGATACGGTTCCCTACAAAATAAAAAATGTTATGACGTGCGAATCCGGGACGTGCCGTTAGTCCTACTAATAATATAAATGTTAAAGGTTTGAGAGGATGGATGGATTTATGTCTGTTACTCCTTCATGCAAAATCAACAGAACAAATTTGAATGAAATATGGCGCAGATATTTTAGTCTCGAATAACACAGGCAAATTTCACCGACATACCACGCAAAGCCGCGGGCGAAACCTAGTAAGTAGCATAAAAGCCTAGCATTCAAACAGGAATAAAAACATCGCAAAAGTAGAAGTACATGTAGAGAAGAAACAACATTGTATTATTAATAACAACTTAAAATGAACAGTAACAATGAGACAACATTTTCATTAAAAATAACTGCAGTTCAACAAGATAACACATATTAGGTGTGTGAATTGTATAATAAACTTAATATAAAAAACGACGCACTGAAATTTAAGCTTTTTTGTAAATATTATATATAAAATAATGATGTGCTCACAGCCCGGCTTATGATTATAAGATCGGCCGGCTTAGTAGTAAAGTAATGGGTGACTTAGAAAGAAAAAATCCATCAGCGCTTGTGTGCTTTGTGGGACACATAAAGTTGGCACATTCCTTATATGGCATTCCTTAAGCCGAGAAACCTTTGAGCGAATTTAAAACTCCCCAAACTTGGGTTAGCCAATTCTCATTGAAGCGTGATGGAAAGTGGAGTTTGCTGTAGGTCTCATGTACCTTTCATCCTTCCGCACATCTCACTGCACTCTAGCAGCAGCTGCTTGAAAGGGGAAATGCAGGATAGGTGGTCGTGGTGAATCCCATCTTATGAACTATACCACTGAATATCCTTTCAAATTATAGTAAGTTGCTAAAAGTCTATTTTTTTATTTAGTATCCGATTGCGAAATACTAAGCTTTAATTTGTATTTAGTGACATTTGTACCTACCTCCCTCTTTTAACTATAAATTTGGTGGTTTCATATTTCCCGAGGTACTGTGGACACAGTCTACATGTTAGCTACCACAACCGAGAATCTTTGTAAGAGAAAAAGGTGGACGTTTCTAAATGAAAAATTAGCTTAATAGGAATCAAGTGAAAAAAATGTACCGGGTACCTTATACAGTAATGAATTTAGAAGGAAAACTATTTTAGATGGACCGGTTCAACTTTTCAAAGAGCTAGACCATCGTCTACGGAACCCCACATAATGCTAGGCGTCACCCGTACTTGAACGGTTTTTTACGTATCATTTAATGTTACTGCAAATATTATGCTCGATTCAAAATGCGACGTACGTTGAACGTTATTTTCTAACTATAAAGTACTGTGGGAATATTTGTGTAGAATGATAATAAACCTTATTACATATTTGTTAAATATAGTACTACAAATATCGTATATTATGATGTTAAAGACCGTATTTAGATTCAAATTAATAACTTGAAAGATAACATAGAGTTACAATTAGAAGATAAATATACCACTATCAAAAAACCAACAGCGACCAAGAAGGTATATAATATTTAGAGAGAGAATAATTAAACAGTTCTGTGGAAACATTTCATGTGAGAAATCTTTAAAATGAGTAACAATTTGAACTATAAACCCAATGAAAAGAAACAATTAAGTATTGACGATGTTCACCCAAGTGTACAAAATTCCATAGCAAAAATAGCTAAGCAAGAAGGATATATAAATTATCACACAGATAAAAAATCAATTTCTGCAGATGGTGGTAATTGTTTTGGAGAACTATATGAAATCAATATTAAAGGCGAAACTAAGGAAGGAAATATACAAAAGAAAAATATTTTTGTGAAGCAAATAGTACCAAACATTGAAAATTTAAAACTTATTTCAGTCTCTGAAATATACAATAAAGAAATGTTTATTTATACTGAGCTGGCGGAAATAGCGACTGAGTTGCAGGACAAAGCCAACATTCCTATGACAAAAAGATTCAAATTTGTTAAAATTTATAATGGGAGTAATGAAATTAATAATGATGCTTTAATACTTGAGAATCTGACAAGACAAAATTTTAAAACGTATGGAAAATTTGATGTAATTGACCTAAGGTATGCAGAACTCTGTTTAGAACAATTAGCAAAATTTCATGGTTTATCATTCGTTATAGAAAGAAAAATGCCTCAATATTATACCAATAAAGTTAAAACCAAAAAACAATCATTGACAACTGGCACTGCATATAAACAATTTGCAAGTAAAGTATATATCCATTCAACAAGAAAATTTTCATCTCAATTGAAGATTAAAACGGATAAATGGTGGGAAATTGCATTGGAAAATTATACTAAGGGCGTGCAAGGAAAACTGAAAACTGTCAAATGCTTGTGCCACGGAGACTTTAAACCGAATAACGTAATGTATAAGAAAACGGTGAGTTTATTTTCAAATTCATTATTACAAACTACAACTGTCCCACTACTGGGCTCAGGTGTCCGGATAGGAGACATACTAGGTTCATTACGCCGGCCAAGTGCGGAATGTACTTCACAAACCTTTAGCACCAGGTGACCGGTTGTATCTATACCTCTGTCGTGTATCTATGTACTTACGTACACTTTATACGTAAATTCTTATATACAAAGCTGTCGTCGCACTTTAAATGGTTTTTTTCATCATCTCTGGTGTTCACTTCAAAAATAAAACTCATAAGGTAATGCATACTAACAGAAATATTATTGCAGGAAGAAGAAATCACGGAAGTCATAACAATAGATTACCAGCTAGCACATTACGGATCCCCGATACTTGATCTAATATACTTTTTATTCATGGGTACCGAGCAGAAAATGAGGAAGAATCATTTGAAGCACTTGAAATACTACTATCATAATTCTTTGTCCAATTTTCTAGATTATTTCGATGTCTCCGTAGATGATGTCTACCCAAAGAAAGAATTTGAGAAAGATTTTGAAAATTGCATAGACTATGGACTAGTAAGTTGCATCTGTGTAATGCCTTTTGCATTGAACGTAGAAGAAGGAACGCCTGATTTCATCGACAATGATATAGTACATATAGGTTTGAAATATAGTGATTCTTATTACGATAGGCTTAAGGGTGTTTTTGATGATTTTTTCAATCTTTAGATGCAGTTCTTATAAGGAGATCCTTAGAAGGTGCACACACTACGGTGTGTAAAAGTGTACTTATGATTCCGCCCTAAACGGCCAAGTGTATTGAAAATACCTACATGAAATAAAAGATTTTGAATTTGACTTGACTAAGACTTTAATCCCGGCCTTTTTTTATTCCCTCGAGATCACGGGTATAAATTAAACATGTATACAGAACAGCGTCTGCCGGATAAGCTAGTCATTTCATAAAAAGCCGCGCATTTTCATATTCTTCATTTTGTCGTATATATTTTAGACAAAATCAAGCTTAAGTTAAACCCGGATCTCACCTAACTTTTGTTCCAAGTCTCGTCAAATTTTATTCCTATCCAAAGCTTATTTTACCCTCTATAAACATATGCAGGATTAATGAAGAATGAAGACTGACAGAGAAGCAAGTTATTTGACACTAGAAACAGCCGTCGCTTCGCTTTGAAAGAACCTACGAGAAAAAAGTTGTTGAATTGTAACATTACTGTAACAGTATGGTAACGCGTACATACTCGAATTTGTAGATATTAATGTCCTCTATAAAACTGTAGTACATCACTTTGCGCTATTGTCAATAATTACCGCGCCGTGCGCTTCAGATTTTTTTTGGTATTATTCACAGGTTGGGTTACATTACCTAAGTTGCCGTATGAAAATACAATCCTCTGATGTTTTTGAAAATATTCTATCGGCTATGTTCACAAGGTATAATGTAGGATGTCTAATGGTAAAAGATTTTTTCAAATCGGCCCAGTAGTTCTGGAGCCTATTCTTCAAACATATAAACAAACAATTCTTACCTTTTTATAATATTAGCAAAGACATTAATTACTTACGAGTAGAATCAAAGAGTATTACAATTATTAGCAACCTCTGAAATTCTGAAATCACACGTAAAAATTCATTACAACTATTCGTCAATACACAATACATTGCACGTGAAACAGATTCTCGTTTCAAAAGTCGTAGCGATATCGTCGCTAGCAATCGGCTTTCAATTGCAACGACAGTGCAAGCCATAACTTTTTCCAGTTAATTATTCCAACAATCTTGCCAGTGTATTATTTTAATGCTTTAATTATTAATTTTTAAGTAAAATATCACCTTACACAATCACCTCCGTTTTTTTAAATTTTCTTATAAATGTTATATTATTAATTTCATTATTGGTGTTTTGTATTGTTAAATTTTAACTTAAGATAAATGCACTATTGGTTATTAAAACGAAATAAATAGTTTTCATTTCATTTCTGATGAGATAAATATTACATACTAAGCATTCAGTATCCTCATGTCTGAGGAGTTAGCTAGGCGTTGGCCAAAAGCTCACGAGCTCGCCTGACAGCAAATTAAAAAATCCGTTACCAATCCCACGATAACACCTAAAGTCGCGGTAATTTTAATTTTACATCAATAAATATTAATTTTAAAATCTGCATCAGCTTTGTTTGCGCAAACATAAAATATGTTAAATACGTCATCAAAATATGTTAATCAGAGCATCAGGCATTATGTTCAGAATTACTGCGTAATCCGACGAGTTAAAGTTTAGTTTTAACAGTAAACTAATGTGCATTGTGCGGGAAACTATCTAATATCGTATTTGCTGTGTTATTAGGTGAAATTTCAGTTAAATCTAAGTTTAATTTATTGTCATTTTTAATACAGTTTAAACTTAACTTTACTCATTTAACAGTGATAGACGGATAGCTTCTTCTTTCTACAAACGAACAGATGGTTTACCTGATGATAAGATCAGTACAGCACAGAAACAAATATTCCTTTGAAAAAATTGATTCAAATTAACAAAACTGTACGAAGAAAGTAAAACTGATGCTATATTTCCTGAAAATGTGACAAAACAAGGATTCAAACGTAAAGAAGATTATGCTGAGCTGTCTGTGGAATATCTTGCTAAATTTCATAGTCTGGCATTCGTCATAAAAAAAATGCCAGAATATTATGAAAGTACTATAAAATTGCTTAAAAATTAGATTACTTGAGATTCTAAATGTGAAGTGTTTATAAACAATACATATAAGTAGTTATTCAAAAGTTTAGCCCTGAAATGAAAATAAAAACAGATATATGGCGGAAAGGAATTATTTTATCAAATTATTCAAAATATTTACAAGGCAGTGTAACAAAGGTGAAATGTATTTGCCATGCCACAAAGAAATTGTAAGTATTTTAGTTATCTATATAGTATATATAAATCAATGCCACTTTTCGTTGTAATTTTATAACTCAAGAACGGGCTCAAATATCCAAACCAAATGTTTAGGCTTTGTTCGGACTATTTAGTAGATGGTTTATATGAAGTTTACAAAAATCCGTAGAGTGGTTCTTCATTTATCACATTGTTTGTATTTGTAAATGGGAATTTTACTCTACGCACGCAACGAACTGCTCTACGAACGCAGTCACGGGCGGAAAGTGTGTTTATATTAAAATTATTTGTACAATTTTGTTGGTCGTGCACAATTTACATATCATTAATTACAGTTATTTCTAATGCTGAGTAGGTAAGTAGATACAGACATACGTTAGAACTAAAGTAAATACTTCAATTAGATACAGACATACGTTAGAACTAAAGTAAATACTTCGATTAAATAATCAGTCTTGAATTTAGAAGCCTAAAATCACCAGACAACATAGCAATTGACAGAATTGAGACAAAATAGCAATTGGAGCTCTTCGTTCTAAAAGGTGGTTTAAATATTAAAAGCATACTTTTCCAGGAAGGAGACATACATAGGTGATAGCAGAAATATATCAACTCGCACACTACGGGTCGCTGACACTTGACTTGATGTAGTTTTTAAACATGGGAACAGACCAAGAATTTAGAAAAGAACATTTAAATGATTTGAACGTTCACTATTATGAGTCATTGAACATATACGTACAGTATATCGATGTCGTAGTTGATGATGTTTATCCGAGAAAGGATTTTCAGATAGATTTTGAAAACTGTCTGGACTATGCATTAGTGTCCTGCATCTGGCTACTACCTCTTGCCATGACTCAAACAGATATCAACAATAATTTGGAAGATATAGAAGCAGTCGGATCAGTATTAAAATTTGACGACAGCTATCACGAGAGGCTGCAGGGTGTTTTTGATTATTGTTTTAAATGACTTCTCTTTTAATCTTTTATCCGTTTCAGCACATTTGTATATTATCTAAATTTTTATTTATTTATGTAAACCTCAAGATATTATTTTATAAAAAATTAACTTAATGCCTAGGGAATTTTTTTACCAGTCAACTGAGGACGAAGGGGAAATTTGTGGCATGTGGCAAAAATAAAAACAAATGTAAATATTTATCCTAATTGTCGGTAAATAAAAATACTAATTACAAATAGGAAAAAGAAGACAAGAGTAAATTGGAACGTGTCTGGAATCTATTGGTCGTATTATTAATTCAACATGTTATAGTGACCTTTCTGTGACGGTGGTCACCTACCATCAACTCACCTATTTTTGGCATATTATTTTTAGTATTAAAAAAATCTGTTGTCGTAACAATATTTTTTTCAACTACAAGAACTGAAGAATTATTTATAAGTGAAAAATTCAATTGCCCGTGCGGGATAGCCTTAGTCCCTGGTTTTTGGGGATAGCACGACGATGCGTGAAGCGTGCTGGGGAAGCAATACACTTCTATAGCTTTTTTTGCTATCTACTGTCACGCAAACATAATTTAAAACTCAATTAAAAAAAAAATTATTTAAAAAGTTTTATACGTTTTTTTCTTTTGTCCATTTTAAAGAAGGAATCTCGTTTACGCCAAATGTTTCTAAATCCTGTCTTAGAAAAAAACATATCAACGCTTTTTCGATCACAACAAACTCAAAGGGAATAATAAATATAAATAAATAAATATGTTTGGACAACTCACACACGGTCATCTGAACCCAAACTAAGCGTTAGCTTGTGCTATGGTGAACAGACAACTGATAAA
>DWJZ01008846.1:0-11074 GCA_018249125.1 Asbolis capucinus
AATCGTGACCCAGTAATAGACCAATTATGATGAAATTTTGTAAAGAGGTAGAATAGAATTTGAAAAAAAATACAGCCACGTTTTTTATGAAAATAGGCTTGAAGGGGTTGAAATAGGGGATGTAAATTCGTTTAGAAGTTCATCATAAATACATTCTAATTGCTATATCTCCTTGATTTCCTTAATACAAACCCTTTTTCACAAATAAGTAACCTGTTTTTCCTCAAGAATGCTACCTCTGTATCAAGTTTTATCAAAATCAGTTCAATAGGTTAGGTTAAACAGACAGACAGAAGCATACCGATAGAGTCATTTTCGTATTTATAATATTAGTAAGAATAATACTATTACTATTAGTAAAATGTGCATAGCTCACGAGAAATTTAAAATTACAATTTTATACAAAATTCTTCATACAATTTGTCATAATAATACCTGTTATAATTTAGGCTCAATCTGCAGTGGTTATTAAAAATGTTGGAATTAATTACTGGAGATTATGGCGCAAGCTAGGGTTTAACCATTGTCTGGGCATGGAAACCTTTGAAATCCCTTAAAATTGGAATTTAAAACTTCTCATAAAAACTGTAAGGCTATGAAATCCCTTACTCTTACAGTTCATCATTTAAATCCGTACTTTGTAATCATTTACTGTCTTAAGTTTTTATTAATGTTTATAAACACGAAAGTTTGTGACATATATAGATGGATGTTTGTTCTTCGTGCAAAAAATATTGAAAGAATTTGAATAAAATTTGTCACAGACATATTACCATCTGAAATAACACACAGGCTACTTTTTATCAATATGCCTACCATGCAGGCGAAGCAGGCGGGAACTAGTAATTTATAAAAAAATTGGGTATTTGCACGCAAAAACTACTGAATAGATTTAGATAGAATTTGTCACAAAGATGGCTTATAGTCTGGAATAACGCATAAGCTACTTTTTATCCACACACACTGTGAACGAAGCGGCAGACAGGAACAAGTATAGTACAGTGGTATATATGACTATTGGTGGTATAAAACCTAATGCTTTGAACAATTTACATGTCACCGAAACTACAAAACTAAAGTTAGGTAATGCAAAAACTCTCCACTCCTAACGTGAGCATGCAGAATGACGTACCTGGTTGAATGCGCACCCCACCACTTGTACCTGTGACGGAGCCCCGCGCTTGTTGCTCGGTTTAATGCCTCAAGAGTTCATGACTAACTAACTAAACTTCATAAAAATCTATGAAGCGCACTCGTGTAAAAAAAGCCAAGTCTCGCTTGTTCAGTGCTGCAATACTAGCCAAAAACTGTTGGTTAAAATGGTTGCATTATTGTGTATAGGATATTATTATCATCATCGCAACCCACTGCTGGGCTCAGATCTCCTTTCAATTTGAAGGGCTACATAGCGCTACATAGGACAAGTTCTGATTAATAAAATTTATATAAAAAGTAATTATTGATGTAATAAAGTGTTTTTTTTAATTTTAAAGTAATTAAATTATCAACTTAATTTTTAGCATTAATGCGTATATGCATTTCTATCAGTAATGAAAAAATACCTGTTAACGATAATTAGTTCTGAATTTAAATTTTCTTAATACTCAACGATGACATATGTTACAGGATACCTATTATAACATATTCTACCGGCAAAAAACGAAGTCAAAGCACGAAGGTAAGAGAAACGGTTGAGCGTCAAAATAATGCACAACTATTGCTAGGAAAATAAATAACACGCGTTGTTTTATATAACTAGTGTTACATATTTTGCCATAAACTCTTCCTAGATATCAAGGCTTTGAAACATATGCATTTTCTATAAGCGTTTACGCCAAACTCACTTGAAAAATGTATGGGAATGACGTTAATCGAGAAAAATAAGGCGTCCATTTTTCCGCAGTAAACGTCAATATCATTATTGAATTTGCATTTGGCGTAAACAATCACAGAAAAGACATTTATCTAGAAAAGCAAGTGTACTAGGTAGGCTGCTAGGAAACCTTGGCTTGGACTTGGCTAAATACACTACTGTGCACCTATTCCAAAAATCCGGACATGCCTTTTCGTTACTGTAATAAAACGTAAAAATATTGAATGCATACATTTGATTTAGGCGTTTTTGACTGCAATTAATTTTGGAAATTAAAGCGTTGTGGTGTACGCTTTTCATGTAGAATTTAATTGGAGGTTGGTGAAAAACGTAAAGTTAGTTATTAAGGGTTTATGTGCATTAATGACTTTTCTATTTTTGTCTAGCCGGGATTATTTTGAATCAAACGATTAATTTTTCAATAGGAAATATTTATTTATATTTTATACAATTGCATGAACTAGGGTAAGTTTATAGATGTACTTTACAAATTATTAAATCCGCCAAGTTCTGCCTGGTAAGGCATGCAAAAGTGTTCTGAAATTAAGCATAATTCAATTCCTTATTCTAATTGTTAATCAAGTTACATTAATAAATTAATTAAATAATTATATCATGTCATAAATTTAAAACCAAGATTTCGTCACATTATATTATATTTGTACGTAAATCCTAAAATCTTATTCGTTAAGTGAATTTCAAATTTTCAAAATAAAAAAAAATACAAAACATTCGAATAACCAGCTTCGTAAGCAGATTTGCAGTGACTGCAAAAGGTCAATAGTTCAATATCCAGCTGAAACATATATTTATATATCAGATATGTTATCTGTCTGTACCACTCATACCTCAGGGAATAATGAAAAAATATAGTACACAGAATAAGTGTTTGTGTGTTTACTAGTTTCCGACATGAAGACCATAGTACATAGGTAATAACATCCTATACTTAGTGCAAATTCGATCTGGAATCTTTAACAACAAACCGTTGCATTGCAACGTGAAACAAACAGGAGAGTTAAACTTTTTGTAGTTTTATTATTTGTAATATTACATAAAAAAAAAACTTGTAAATTATGCTATTTGCTTTAAGAGTATTATAACGAATATCAAAATAAATTGTTAAGGTGTAAAACAAACTAGTTCAATACGTAGAAAGGTTATAAACTCCTTCATGAAATTAAGGATGTCAGAGTATGATTTTATGTATGATGTTGTGTTGTAATTTTATTGTGTGACTGCTATGACTATATTTATATGTAATTTGTACTGGTTCTTGAACGAATAATTAGTTTAATAACTATTTTTTTAAATATAATGAGTTGTTTTAGTGAAAAAAAACCTCAATAAGTTGATGAAAACCCCACAAAACATTTTGTACGGTTTGTTTACATTTATTCCGGATCGAAGCCTATATCAAGTGTTCCGTTGTTTGGAAGTCAATTAGAAGCACTGCATAGAGATGTCATTTAGTCGCCTGTCAGTTCTTGGCGCGTAACTTGCAACCTTTTTGAACAAATTAGTATTAGTAACTTTAAAACGCCTCATTGTCTGTTCTCTGGTACGTCTGTTCGTGATAACTCAAAGCTGTCCGCTCGTATCGCTAAAAGTTAATTATGTGTTGTGCGACACTATACTCTGTCTTTATGACTTTAGTCAAATCCTTTCAGCTTTCGCATGTCAACAGACATTCATCCTTAAAAACTTTCACATTTATAATAATAGTGAAATATGTAAACTGATACCGCATTTTATAAAAATACGCTATGAATAAAACTTTTTCTGTTCGTCCATTAAAATAATTTTCAGTGTCATCTCGTTCCAACGAACGATGTGAACGTCAGGTCGACGAGTTTGGTTAAATATTTTACATATAAATGACGACACTGACGCTGTATATATCTGCATATTATACAGAATAGTGTAACAAAAGCATTATTCATTCATTATACATAAAGAAATATGTTTGGACAACTCATACACGGCCATCTGACCCCAAACTTAGCGTTAGCTTGTACTATAATGATCAGGCAACTGATAAACATAAAAATATATTTTTAAATACATACGTAGGTATACATAGGTTTAAACATTCCTGCTTATCACAGTAAAGTTTGACCTGGATGGGAATCGAGCCCGCAACCTTCGGGGTAGCAGTCTGGTTCACTAACCTCTGGACCAACCGGCCTGTCTATAGACATTATCTATAGATATAACATCACCTAACATTTTCAGAATCTATAGACAACTTTTGTGTTAGATTTTTATTATAAACTAGCTCAACCCGGTGCGCGTTGCTACGCATCAACTCATCAACCATGTGTCTGAGTGATATCATTTTGATAGCGAAACCTTCTATAGAGAATTCTGAACAAAGTTGCTACAAATTGCTCTATCTGCTACCTTTTCAAACAGACAAACATTGATTTTTATAAATACACATAGATAGATGAAATTAAAACTTATTATTTCTTTTAAAGGACCAAATAACGAAAGTCAAAAGTTGTATGTGAATTTATAAAGAAATACTCAATTAAGCTGGAAGTACCTGCTGCAAAATTAAAATTATATAGCTCCGGACCAAGCAAAATGTGTATAAAAATATTTAATAACTTGCCAGACGAAATAAGGGCTCTAAATAATGTCCAAAATCTTTTTGAAAAAATTAAAACAATACCTCATACATAAATGTTATTATACACTGAACGAGTATTTTTAAATGACTCAGTCGATATAAGACAGATCGGTCCGCTCACTCTTTATTGCAGTACCCTGACATAGGGTCATATGTGTAACATTATAACTGTAACATGATTATGCAATAAAATATTAAATTGAATTGAATTGAATTAACAATATAAAGTCCCTGAGTACATTAATTATAAAATTAATAACATAAAAATTCAAACAAAATCTTTAAACAAGGTTTATTAAAGATATTTAAAAACACAAACTTTAATTATAGATTGTGTAAAAGGTTAAAGATTGTGTTAATTAGATATTGTGTAAAAGGATGTGGATCCAATTAAACTTGCAAGATTTGACCCCTAACACACAAACATACTAACATACAAATGTACACTGCAAGTTAAATAAAAGCTTATAAAAATAATAGTAAAAGTCCATTAAACAAGCAAAGTCATTACTTGGCTAAAAGTACCTTTCAACAAGATTTTTATAAGTTATGCAGGTTCTATGCCGAACTTGGCCAAACGAGAAGTTTGCTTGAACTAGAGCCAAGTTAGCTCCTTGGCGCAGAGGAATGTTCCCATTGTGCTGTGACTGATTTGTTATTTATTGGCCACTGGTGCACTCTCGTGGACTGCTTCAAGCTAGTTCTGCATTTTGTACCAATAATTACTTTATGTAACATAGCGTTACTAACGCTGAAAGTTGGGTCAGAAAGTTTGGCGTTTTACGAAAGAATGGCTCTGTTATATCAATACTGTTTTTTGATTTTACAAGTGTAAAGACACTCGTGAATCGTACTACAAACTTCGACTGCACTGGCAGTCAAACTCAAAATATATTTTTATTACAGGAACTTCGAGCTGATTATTGAAATTAATTCATTTATTCAGAAGATTACATATACAATATTTTTAAATCAATATTATTGTTATTGTGATGTTCTCTTCCCTTCTTTTCTTTCCTTATGGTTGGCAACGCGTTTGTATCGTAACCTGGTATTGCTAATATCCAATGTAATTCCCTTCACATAGTAAAAACAAGCTTAATTAAAAAGATATATAATATAACTTTAATTATAGAGCCCTAAAACGGAGAAACATATAAAATTTCATAACCTTATTGTCAACTGTTAAGGAGTTCGCTTGTCTGGAGCCAATCCTGAGTATAACAGCAGACCATACTTATCATAAAAATGCATTGTCATCTGAACTAAAGCAGTGTGCAAAAAGTAGTGTAAGAGGAAGTGGGTCTAATTGACCTGGCAAGATATAACCCTTAACAAACAAACATAGAAACATACAATGCAAATTAAATAAAAGCTTATAAAAATACACAAATATCTATATTCCTCTCTTCTTTCTCCTCATACTCGTAGTGTATTAATCCTCGACTTCAAACCATTCGTGGCCTATAACTGAGCACGGGTCTCTCCTTATTCTGGAGCGTATTCCAGCATGCTACCCCGATGCGGATTGGTGAAGAGAATGCCACCTGAAGGTCTCCTAAATAACTTAACAATACTAAGAAATAATGACAACCGGGGCTAATGGCTTCACGTGCCTTCCAAAGCACAGAAACGCTGACGAATTTTTTGCCCCAACCATTGGCCTACCAATAGCGCCAGCTATTGCCTAACTTGTTCAATCGCTTGCAATCGAAACAAACAAACAAACGAACTATGAATTGAATAATCATTACAAATTTACAAAATTAATTTAACCAATTAAACACAAGCCAACGCTACAAAAACCAGTGTTGCCAAAATAGATTCGCGTGCAACCAAAAAATATTGCAGCAATTTATGCACAGTACGTGCAATTTTTCACCCAATACACAACCTTAAAAAAGTTGCTTAACAAATACTACTAGTCGTATCATTGGCTTTATTGCTTTTGTGCAGTGACATGAATGGATTATTCATATTGTGCCCAGCAATAGTCATGCAATACTTCATCACATTTCCAGATAAAACAATCAATTTTAATTGCAAAAGTGAATCGGCGGACGCGGAAACAATTCTGCGCTTTTAAATTAATGTGCTGAAGATATGGTTGAGTAAATATGGATAATTTTGGGTTACGGCATTGCAGATTTCTGGATTTAAATGTCTTTTTAATCTTTACTCATAGTGGGACTTTTACTTTTTAACGGGTACTCATGATTTGTGTTTTTTACGCCGATGTTTAGACCCACAGCTAAGTATTGACGAGATTATGATCCACGGAAATGAGTTGAAATATCAGAATAAGAAATACTTAATCACACCAACAGCAAAATGTAGCAATAATTGTTTCAATTATATACTTATCTGTGTTTTAATCGGGTTCTAGAATTTTAGATAATTAATTACAACGATAATTTGAAGTGGAATTGATAATTACCGCTTTTATCGTCAAATTAATACGAATAAGTGTAATTTTGGAAAATATTGAGCGAGATTAAATGTTAGTTTTTGGTTGTGCATTTAATGGGGCGTAGGTTTGGATTTAGTTTTAATGCTTACCACTAGATGGCGCTGAACTCAATTTATCAGTTACATCCTACTAATATTAGAAATGCGAAAGTTGTGAGCTATGAATTAAGCCATGTCGGAGGCATTTAGGATGCCTAAAAGCTTTCAGTCATTATGTTGGAGACTGCCTCGACCAGTCCTCATTGGAGCGTTGTTATGGAGTAATCTTATGCTTCCTCAGTCATGACATCCATACTCAGTAACGGGCCATCACTGTGTATCTTGGTGGAGGTGGGATTGCATAACAGACAAGAGTTACTTTAGCAATTATTTTCGTAAATATCTTTATTTCTTTATATATATGAAAATCAATGTTTGTTTGTTTGTCCTTTATAGACTGTGAAATGCTAGGATGGAGATCGGTGATGTCTATACTTACTTACGTTCAGGATTTTCTGGAAAAGGTTCTGGTATCATAAATATATTGATCAGACATACGGTTGATGAATTAGATGCGTAGTAACGCGCGCCGGGTACAGCAGAGTTTAGTATAAAAATAAACATAGAAAAAAATACGAATATATTATTGATAACGATACAGCTGACTTCTCAGTATATAAGGTAACAGAAAGCCGATTATTTCTTTAGTAATAACACGACTGGAAGCTAACTCGTGATCTGGAACCAGAACCCAGCTCGCTGTTTCACGCTGGCATAAATTCTTTTACTTTACGAGCAGCGCCTGCTACTGAAGCTCAGATTACGGTGTTCATATTTATTAGTTTGTACGTCGAAACAGAAAGAGAGCGGGTGTTGTCGATAGCAATATGGGCCTCCATACATTCTGCAGCTTATTCCTAACATATTCTTACAATCAAACACGTATGTACTTTGGTTTATAGTATACTAGGGCCCGCCAGCGGTTCGGCCCGCGTGGCACCAATGTTGATGTAAGCAGCCTATGTCTCCAGGACATCAACTATCTCTACATAAAAAAACACGTCAATTTGTCGCTCCGTTTCGCCGTGCAAGACGGACAAACAAACACACATTTTCACATTTATAATATTAGTATGGACTCACATGTTGTAGTTCTATGTCTATGTGTTAAATCGTGCTATCTTTATTTATTAATTCTAAAGTACATCACAATTATTCTGTCTGTCTGTTACGCTATGAAGCCTAATATTAGTATGGATATACTGTAAAGTTAGTAATAATTGTTATGAATATTCTAGCCAAATAAATATTCATAAATTAACCCTATAATATTCTATTAGCCATCGAAAACAACCAAAAAATATTTGTAACATTGTCAATCGAGTCACGGCCCGTCCTAATGAAGTGAGACGTTTGTTACAGCTACAAACACTGGGATCACGTTAGAAATCACGATAAAAGAAAAATTATTGTCGTCCTAATACGACACAGTACTATTCTTAGGTCCATTACACACTAAACATGACGCATCAAGTGTATATTTTTTGTGTTGGTTTTTTGGTTAGTGATGTCACGTACGGTAGTTTTTTGTAGGCAAACAAACGGACTGGTCTGGAGGTTAGTAATCACCATTCATGGATACTAGCAACAGGGTAGGATGTCAGTAAAACACAATTGGCTAAGAATGAAGTAATAGACCCGTTCTCGCGGGGAAGACAAATAAAAAGTAGGAATTTAATATAAATGATGATATTTAGGGAATCAGACACACCGACAACAAACTTCAGGACGGGTTTTACTGCAACTCTTATCTGTCACACCGCTGGGCTCAGGTCTTCTTTCACAATCTAAGGGATACACGCTGGCCAAGTGCAGAGTGACAAACTTCAGGCACCGTCAAAAATTTTATACGGAACTCTCGAGAGTGAATCTCAAAATGATGTCCTTCAAAGAAGCTACAGATAATTAACTTGTAACACTCAAATAACTGTTTTGAAAATTAGAAATGCGCGAAGGATTGTTGACCGTTTGATTTCAGCCCGTTAGGTTATCTACTGGTTATTTTTCAAAGTATTCATACACAGCATTAATTATTAACGCACGAATATTTCACACGCCGCTATAATATCGGTACACCGTAAAGATTTTTATACCTCGTTCAAACCCAGCGCCGCGTCAAACTATAAACGGAATATTTATATCCGTATTGATATTGAATATTGATATTTGCATTATCTAGGCGCGGACAGGCTGCAGCTCACGTTTTAGATATTGCAAATACAATTTGCGATGAAAGATTTTTCTTCGTGTGGTTTCGTTTGCACTTTACAAATGCGATGAGGTTTTATTATTTCTTTTTTGTTCTTTTTCTGCTCTTCATATTCTTTGTGGATTTTTCTTGTTGCTTTTACATGGAATATTATGCAGGAAGTGAATTTAATGGGATTAAAAAAGTATATGAAAATAATTGAATAGAAGATGTTTATATCAATAATCGCTCGATGATTGGATTGAATGTTGGTCTTCTGCGAGAGGATTGAATCCTATAAAAAGGCTAGTAGTCTTCTAGTATTCCACGGTGCTACTCCAATTCGGATTGGTCGAGGGGTTAGTGGCCAACCTAAGTGTTGAAAGTTTTTACACCGCCTGAAGAAATCTTAGATGGCTTGATGCCTGCTATCCAACGACATTAACCACGGGACATTAGTGATGTTACGTGTCCTTTGAGGTACGGAAACTCTTACAAAGTTATGGTCTCTAGCAGGCACCCATACTCATACTGGATGCGAAAACTGTTGCTGACCTGTTCACTTACAATCAACGCTAGAAGCCGCATTTGCATAGCATTTTGAGCTACATATACCGGCGAATTTATCTGAAACATTTTTTATTGAAAGATTAAAATATACCAATGGCGTGATTTTTCTCAATACGGGATCCTTTACAAAGCTTCCTATATCTAAGATCCGACTTAATGATTTACAGTCCTAGAAAAGTTTTATTTCATCAGGACAATCTTAAAGAGTCATTCGTCCTGTAATAAAATGGGACAGGCGGCCTATCGTACCCATCTTATTTTCTTTATCTTCCACTCTTCAGTAGGCGAAGGGCTCAAACTTAACAGTTCGGAATAGCCGCAAGTCTAAGGTCAGATGCTCATCAGTCGTTTCTGTTATTTACGTCCGTTCGAAATAAAATTTTCATTCATTCGTTCTTTCGGTCTTTCGTACATTTCATTAATTCGTTTTGGCCCGGTTTTATTAGCCATGGATACTGATCACTAACAATCTGACAACCCGTCTGCTGTTTAGCATTTAATTAAATATAATTACTTAAGTCGTCTGCAAGCTTATCTTTTAAATACATAAAAAAGGTACGCGTGATGCGTCATGTTTAGTGTACACTGGACCTAAGAATAGGACTTTCTCGTAATAGGACGACAATAATTTTTTTATCATGATTTGTAATGCGATTCCAGTATTTGTGGCCGTTACAAACGTCTCACTTCATTAGGTCGGGGCGTGAATGTTACAAATAGGTCCTCGTTGTTTTTGACATCTAATAGAATAGTTTAGGGTTAATTTTTGAATATTTATTTGGGTACGATTTATGTCAATAATTATATAAGTATATATGTATATATTAAGATTAGGTATGAAAGCGTTACAGATATAATAACAGTGACTTTAGCATCAATATGTAAGAAAAGCACGATATACCCTATACACATTGAAATACAACATGTGAGTCCTTACTAATATTATAAATATGGAAGTGTGTGTTCGTATATTTGTCCGTATTGCACGGCAAAACGGAGCGACAAATTGACGTGTTTTTTTATGTAGAGATAGTTGATGTCCTGGAGACATAGGCTGCTTGTATCGACATTGGTGTCACGCGAGCCGAACCGCTGGCGGGCCCTAGTATACTATAAACCAAAGTACATACGTGTTTGATTGTAAGAGTATGTTAGGAATAAGCTGCAGAATGTATGGAGGCCCATATTGCTATCGACAACACCCGCTCTCTTTCTGTTTCGATGTACAAACTAATAAATATGAACACCGTAATCTGAGCTTCAGTAGCAGGCGCTGCTCGTAAAGTAAAAGAATTTATGC
>DWJZ01008847.1:0-11074 GCA_018249125.1 Asbolis capucinus
TATTTTAGTAAATAAATAATAATAAATAAATATCTTTGGACAACTCACACACGGCTATCTGAACCGAAACTAAGCGTTAGCTTGTGCTGTGGCGAACAGACAACTGATAAACATATATATATACTTTTAAATACATACTTAAATAGATATTACACACCCAGACACACAGAACAAACAGTCGTGCTCATCACAGAAAAGTTTGACCTGGGTGGCAATCGAACCCACGACCTCTGGTGTAGCAGTCAGGTTCACTAACCACTAGACGAACCGGCCTGTTAAGTTATATATCCTACGTCACTCAGTGATAATGTAGAATGCTAATGAAGAAAGAATTTTTGAAATCGGATCAGTATGACCTTGAGTTAATAATTAGAAAGATACAAAAATACAAATCTTTTCTCTGTATTATTAGTGTGGATAAATACCTACGTGTTAAGAACAAAATTGTATCTAACACCTAACCTAACTAACGTCGGTTTGATCGAGAATTTAACTCGTATCGTATGTTGTCTAGAGCCATTACAAATAGTAATATTTTTAGTGCACTGCAAGCTCATGTCGCGTTATTTCTCTGGAGGAAAGAGATAATTTATAAATAATACTAGTATACTACACCAATCGGCAATGGAGCAGCATGGTGGAGAATGCTCTAGGCCTTAGGATGAGAAGAGACCCGTAGTCAATATTGGCCATTTGAGCCACTAATATATAATGTTCCTATTAAACTGAGGATGATATTTTAAACAATTAAAAAGTAAAACTTATTCATTTTGCTCAAATTCCTGAGAGGAGGAATGTAACTCCCACTTAGCACTTTACTCAGTTAATTTGCACAGAGAGAAGGACAATGCAAATAGTTAATTATTAATTTTCTCTTAGCTGTCTCGTAACGCGTCGCTAAAGGCGACTGCCGATGAAAGAAAAATACAGTTAGAGCTCAGTGCAATTACTGCATTAGCCCACGGACGGGTGTAGCCTGGGGCCTGGCGATGTTTCTTTTAAAGTTCATCATTTACTCAGTATTTATTATGTTACGAATATTATTACGGTTCTTCATTTATTTATACTATATTACGAATGTCAGTACTATTATGACACGTTTCGCCTCGTCTTTTATCACCGTATCGTGAAGAACTGAAAGAAGTTGCCCGCGTCGGTGTTTCCGTTCGATTACAATGTAAATGTTTTCATGTCAAGAGTGAATAGGGTTCTATTAAGTTAGTGCACTTTACCATCGAAGATTTCGTTGCCACTTAATCAGGTGGGGTTGTAGTCAAGGACTAACTTATTTACAGTAAAAAAATATGATATCATATCACGCTGTAGTACTACTTGCATGGGTCGTTGTGACGGTATAACCATTTATACCTTTTCATAATAATGTTGAATACAGATATACTTGCGTTTATTTATCAAAAGTATCAGCCGGAGCCAGCCAACACGCCGTCAGTCAATTTAACACCGCCTTCGCGTAACACCGAAACCAAAGACATACCAGCTATATTAACAATTCCTTTGAATAGAGAACCTAACCGAAACGTCACAGCCTGATAGTGGTGACAGTGACAGGGACAGCCACAACCAACATTTTGTGCGCTAAAATGATGTAGAAAGTAAAAAAGAAACGAAGTTAAAATTTAGATTTAGGTTTAGATTTGCCTAAACGAGAATAGCTTCAAATAATGTATGAAGAGTTCATAGAGGCTAGCGGCCAGCGGCTCGGTTGTAAGCGGTCGGCAGGGAGATGGATAAGCGGAATAGTGGGAAAAATTTGATGAACGCTTCCGTACTTCGTAGGGCACGTAAAGCCATGGGTCCTGGTTATTATGGTTAGGTAGGAATCGATGAATCATGACAACTAACCCCTCCACCAATCCACATTGGAGCAGCGTGGTGGAGTATGCTCTAGATCGTTAATTGGCTATCGATAGGTTGAAGCAAAACGAGGTTAGTCACGAGTTAACGTTTACTTAAATAGATCGTTAGTTTACAATCTCTACATAAAACCTGCACTAAATGAAAAATTTGCTCTCCCCTTTGCAGTTGATGAATAAATAGAATATCTACACAAAATCTGCACTTTTTGCACTAAGTCCGTGTTTTTACTCTAAAAACAACTATCAATATGATTTTCCATTTGCAATGGACGAATAAAGGACATTCTCTAGCAACCCCCTGGACTATACTCGTCAATAAAGGCGTAAAGAGGGGACAATAAGTAATTCGATATTTTAAGACGTATGGCCCTCTCCGGCTAATGGATCGTGAGGTATTTAATAAAATGGCAGGTTAATGTCGGATTTCGTTACTCGGTATCGGAGTTTAAAGGGTGATATTTGATATACTTTCAAACTAAGCTTCGATACAGTTGATTGGCGAGCGGGGTAGTTAATACTTTGAGTAGAAATTACGAATATTGATATTAAACTTGGATTGGCTTAGGACTTTGTTAGATAAACAAGTATTTTATAATGTATTGTTTTGATAATAGTAATGATTGTTTGTTTCAGTGGTTGGTAGTAAACGTGGTTTGTTAAAGAATTATTCATTTAATCTATACTACTGTTGTAAATGTGAAAAATTGTGATGATTTTTGTCTGTTTGTGTTTCCTTCACGCGCTAACTGTTGAACGGATTTTGCTGTAACTTGGCTCACGTATAGACCTCATCCAGGACAGGGACTTGGGATAGATTTTATCTCGGTTTTAAGTTACCCTTGGATGGTTTGGACGTTAAATTGTGAAAATTTTTGTTTCCTTCACACGCTAACCAATAATCGAATTAAAATGAAACTTGCAACGTAGATTGTAATCTGGGAAAACATCTTTTTATCAATAAATGACGCGGGAAAAGCCACCTGTAGGAATTGGTTCTTTAACCTATGTTATATACTAATAATAAAACTGTAACGGGGTCAATTCTGTACATTAAGTATTTTTTTCAAAATTATGATGCAAGAAGGCTTTGTTATCAATATAGAGACTAAGTTTTTTTTTTTTGATGTATTGTTTGTCTGTCTTTCTGTCTGCCGTCTGTTCGAGTTTGTTACAACCACTAGACAGATTTATACTTGGCATGATCAAAGTTAAAAATTCGAGAATGGTTATAGGATTTCCCCAGGAAAACAGGTTAAAATTAGTATGGCATATCGGAAACCAACGGAACGATTTTGATGAAATTTAGTCGCTTATGTACGGAAAATGGTTATAGGATATTTTTTATCCCAGAAAACATTTCTTTCCTGGGGGATAAAATATATAAAAGGTTATAATTAGTATGGCAAAACTAAAACCAACCGACAACTCTTCTTCCGAAGCAAAGCGAGGGCAATTTCTGGTGAGAATATAAAATAGGAATTGGTTCCGAATTGTCGCCTTAGTATTACTAGCAATTATTCGTCTAAGTTAATGCGCTTTAATACTTACCATTAGGTGGGATTGTAGTCATTAACTTATATGTAAAAAAAAAGTGTCCTTTTAGAACAAGAACGTAATACTAGGCAGCGACTCCGCTGTCGACATAATGGTAATCAAAATACAAATTAACGACGAGGTAGAGAGGTTATATATAAAATAATGCATCGCGAGTGGCCGATTCAAATGCCCTATATAATTAATCACAAAAATTAGTGTGAATCCCGAGCGGTGTCTAGTATGAGGCGAAGATTGGTCTAATGCTGGGTCAGCAACCGTTCGTGAGAGATGCGTGGTTTAGAAAATTATATATGTCGATGTGAGTGCTTCATCCTCTCGGGGATTCCAGAAAAATAGAACGTATTTTTGTTTTATTTGGCTAAGTTATTAAGGCCGTGTTAAAAACTTTTATATAAATCTGCCAAAGTACAATCCATCACTATCAGTAACAGAATATATTTGTCTGGGATGGCGGGAAACGCGAACTGGATAAAGTTTGGGCGTTGGTGAAATTTCAGTAAGAAATAACTTCTTATATGAGCCAAGTTTAAAATGGTTTTCTTGCGTTATGTGACTTTGGGTCGCGCCGTTGAAATACTTCGGTTCGTATTGATAACATTATAACAAGTATAACTTTGACTCGAACTTTTGTATGGTTCTTGATTGGGGAAGTATACTAAGAAGGCTTGCTCAGTCCCACCTGATGGTAAGTGCCAGTAAATCTTGGGTGACAGCCCACAAATTTAGAAGTAACCTTTTCGCTCTCGACTTAAATATACCTAGGCTTCTATCTTCACATGCCTTTCACTGCTCGGCCTTCGGGACTTAAGAGATTTTAAGAGCATATACATTGAAAGTAATGGTTAAGTTGAAAGTTTTTAAGTTAAGTTTGTGTTAAATAAGATTAATAAATAAAGTATTATTCTGTTTTATAATTAAATATGTAATGTACTTTTTCTATCTTTTCAGACGCCGCGTCCACAATTCGCGAATGAATTCACCATCAGCCGACCATCCTAGGACTCCAATCAAACTGAAATCAATTAATTATACGCCAGTATTATGTGATAAAGAGTGTCCAAAAGTGTAGTGTATTAGTTGTTCGCTTCGGCCATTTCGTGACGCGATGGCCGCCATCTTGAGTATGTTTCGCGTCAGATTCGGAGGGATCCTCTCACACGTGATCCTGCTGCTGTCTCTAGCTGTTTATTCATCTTACGGTGAGTGTTTCCTATCAACATTTTGTCTAATATCTAGTATTTTTGGTTTTTTTACGTGTTCTTATATTTATATATGTTTAACTAATTTGGCAATTGCACATCTAAGACTAGCTTTATTCGTTACTATTACTTACGCCGGGATTTTTATGCCGACTGAAGACTTCCTATATGACTTAACGATAAAAACCGGGCTCGACAGCTTAACGTGCCCTTCGAAGCACGAAAGCTCTCATGATTTTCTTTCCACTAGCCGTCCATTCACATACCGACCGCGTACGCTGTTGCATAAATTTACCGATAACTTACGATTCTCAGAACTCATAAGCCTTTTATAGATCCATGCCGCCCTTCAATATGCAAATTGTAATAAATGCAGACAACACGACTCCTATTACCACGCCACGAATACTTATACAGGGTCCAACAGACCAGTTTGCTATTATTTCCGCCTCCTTTAAACTGCCAATTCAATTATTCCTCAATATTTTAACTCGCACCCCTCGGTTTTACTTTATACCGGGAACGACCGCGACTCGGCTCATTAGCATAACAAAAAATGCATTTCTATTCCATCGCAACAGAGTATCATCGTTATACATACTATGGATAATGCGTTTCGAATGAGCCGCAGTGATTGCTTTGAATAAATATATATATATATATATGCTTGAGGATACTTAAGTGTGGCTTGTGATGTGTGTAATTTTTGAGTTATGTGAGAATTGTACTTGCGAGGTTTTAGACCGGTTTTATTTTATACTTGGTGTAGTTTTTAGTGTAGTTTTATTGATGGCTCTGTAGCCTACTTGGTAGTGATCGTGCCTGGGAAGTAAGGGATTCTAGGTTCGATTGTATCGGACTGACGATGGATTTGACATATTCATGTGTGTTCACGGGTTATGAATTTGTGTGTGTGTGTGTGTTGTTCATGCAAGCAACGACACAGGATTTTTTTGTGAGGAGTATGAGTGTGTAGCTATTTAATATATGTTCCTTCCTTATTAATAACATAAATTTAAAGAAGAATTTTAAATTTAATATATTTTTACAAGCCGACATGAGAAACTATACCTACGGTGAAATGGCACCGTTTACATAATTTTGTATCTAGATGTCCTATTTCTAGACATTGATAACTTCTTTATTTTCTTTTCACAGTAACAGGACAGATTTTTCTCATGTTATTTCGATCGTTTTTGTCATCAACTCTGAATTTGTTGTAGGACAACGATTCATGAAAGGGCGCAAAATTAATTTCTATACGCAATAATCTATACATTTTATGTCCATGGATCCGGTAAAATTTCTTTTTTTAATTTATTTCTTAAGCAGACAAACGAGTAGACGAGGTCACCTGATGGTAATGATCACACAAGGACATTAGCAACACCAAACAACACCAATGCGTTGCCGGCCAAGCAGGAAAAAACGAACCCGTATCTTAAAGGTCCTTGTATCATAGCCATCAGGGAACATCGACGAGTTCGTTCCATAATATTTCTGTGGCATATCCATACATTCGAGCTCAGGATGTGACCATACATGTCATAATGCAACCGCATCACAGAAGCTTCGACCACAGGTATCATAACTGACATTGATAGATACCGCTGTGAACGGATTCCGGATTAACTAATTAACCATTAGTTTAACTTGACCTTCAGCTAGCGATATCATATCGGGATGGCATAGAAAACGGTATTGTAGTTTGAGGAAGCGGGTAAATTATACTAAGTTACGGGGTACTCACGATGTAGGTTTTTCGTTTCGATATTTCGATCCATTTTAAAATCATGGTCGATTAATGTAAGTAATTTGAAATAAATGGTGAAAAGCTATTAACAGCCGGGCGTATGATGGTAATTTGACCAATGTATACGAAACTTTTATTCCTGTTTTTAAGACAGCTCAATTAAAAACGGCTTTACTGATCTGGTTGTGGTTTTCACTAAAGTATTGTGGTAAATTTGAGTTTACATTTAGTGATGTATTCATTTATGATTATATGTAAATTTAAATAATCCATAGTAATCTAAATCCTTTACTGAAGCAAAGCAAGGGCAATTACTAGTTCAAAATATCTCAATTAACCATCGTTCGGTTAGTAACTCGTGTTCACGAATCAATTCCGACTTTCAAATTTAGAACTGTAACGAGTTTAAACTGGCAATAAATAACTTTCAAACGGTAAGCGGGATCACGCTTCGTTCTATTTTTAAATCGCATCGTTTCCGATGACAGATGGCGCTGGTTCCGTGACACGTTCGCGGCTTTATTTAATCGGTGCAGTTTGACAGCTTCTTTTTTTAAAGATGGTGTTGGTATTTATTTAAGTTTTCAGCCAGGTAATTTTTATTTTGAGATTTTACTAGATCATTGTATCTAATTGCGTAGGTAATTTAACTGATCACAGAAATTGTATTTCATTGGAATATGTATGTAGGTATAACAAGTATATATGTACAAATAAGAAATATCCCTTAACATTAATATTTTCTTGTATCCGCGACCGTAAGTTTAAAAAACTAACTTCATTGTTTATAGTAACTATTTACTCATAGTTATACTTGACTCGTATTTTTCTTTCTTCTTCTATTCTTTCTTTTACACGTCAAAGGCCTTCCTAGATATTATCTGTTTAATATTTAACCAAGCGGGAAACATCAAGCAATAAGCTTGAATAGGAACTCTTTGTGACAACACTGACAACAGATAAAAAATAAAGGGTTTACTTTTTGAACTCTTCGTAAATTAACGCTTCTGAGACGATTCTATTTTCAAATTGCTCCTTTCAACTGACAATCTTGATGACAGATGTCGCTACGCTGAGTTGAGGCGGGAACTTGTGAAGCTTTAAGAGTTTAAATTTTATTAGGGATCAGTTCTGATCGAATTGGTTTATTTTTATTAAGGTTCCGAATTTGAAAATAATTTTCCCATCAAATGTATGTTAACTTTATCTAAGCTTTTTGTCGAATGGTTTTATTAGAATTTAATAACAATACTGGCTGAGGAATGTGTGGCTTCTGAGAAAAACATGCCAATCAACTTAATAGAAAGGTTATTGATAACTACTTGTGTATGAATATGAAGAAATATGTTTCATTATACAATGTAAACTCTTTATAACGAAACTAAAGGCGCTGAGAATTGTTTATCGTTATGGAGAGTTTCATTATATGGAGGGAATGAACAATGTTTGAACGAAAACCAACCAAGTTGTGCTCACTTCTAATGTATAAGGTTTTTATCGTTATAAAGGATAACGTATAAATAGTTTACATTGTAATATAAAACGTTCTAAAACTGTGTTTAATAACATATGTTTATGAAGTACACACACAAATGTAGAAATGTATGTGAAGTGAAATTCGACGAAGCTTGTGATTTTTAACTTGTATTATCGTGGACAATAATATCGTTAACTGGAACGGTTATAACAATACTTGTTACAGTTAAACATAAAGAAATGTCCAAGAAATCAAAAAATTTTATAGTTACATTAAAATTGTAATAATAATCCATCAATTCTTTTTTTTTCATTTAGTATATAACCTGTTATTTTATGACGGATGCAATTTAAAAATAGAATCTAGTAGAAATCTACTATTAAAAATTGTGGAAGGTGAATTCAAAAGTATTGGTTTTGTCTGTGTAATAATGCCACTCTTCGATGTTATGTTATATTACATATTAAAAGTGTTATACAAAATATTATTATACTTGAATTTATATGTTATAAAAATAATATATTTTTAACTCTGGTCATTCAACGGATTATTTTGGCAACCAAATTAATAATTAATAAAATGTACTTGTACTATGTTGATCGGACAACTGATAAACATACATATATACTTTTAAATACATACTTATATAGATATTTATATCCAGACACACAGAACAAACATTCCTGCGCATTACAGAATAAATTGACCTGGGTGGGAATCGAACCCACGACCTTCGGTATAGCAGTCAGGTTCACTGACCACTAGACAAACCGGCCTGTTTGTTGTATGTTTCATTTGTATGGTTCTATAAATTAAATTAAAATTGTAAACTGGTACACATTTACAAACTCTATAGTTAGATTTGAGCGAAAGCACGTTCTGGCTATTAGGAGACTGTGTTGTGCTCATACGTTATACTTAATGCGTTTGCTGTGGATATATTTTTTTTAACTACTCAAAAATAAATGCAAAGGATTTGTGTTTGGAGGGTAAGTTGTTATATTGCAACTAAGTTACTGTTCATGCAGTCGAAGCTAGCTTCCCATGGGGCGGGTTTATGACCTTCTATAGCCAGACACAGTACGTTTCCCATGGTGCGTCATCGATGTTTTTTATCTTTTATTTTGAACGTTTTACTTTGTTTTGGTATTAATTTTATCCATAAAATTATAGACCGTGGGAAACAGGTGTTAGCTCGATTCAGATAGAGAGGATTGAGGAGAGCCAATACGAAATAATGTCGAACGTCCCCTTATTGCTTCTTTAATATTAAAAAAAAAAATTTTTTTATTCTTAAGTTTAATTTAGCCAGCAACATAATGTAAATTTTTCTCGCTGCGCAAATCCAAAACAAAATATTGTTTGTTTGTTCGTGTGTCGGATATTTTCTTAAAAAATGCAACATACTAATTTATCCATTTAACAACATATTCCAAATTCAAATCCTCATCACAATGACATACTAAAATACGCACCGATTCACAAGATTAATGACAGGACTCATTCGTTTTGAACGAAAATACCTTTAAAACTTAACACTAAATGCCACTTTCAATCTTATGACATTCATACAAGGTGTCGATTCGTGTAACGTTAATGTATGACTAGACTGAATGAACGAAAGTTTACGTTTCTTGATCCAAACTATTTTAAACCTTATCCTTCAGACATAAAGCTGACATTTCCGTGATTCGAGAAGATGGTACCCGAGACTCAGCCGAACGTTTATGGAAATAACTTTAAAATAAATCCCGGAGTTTAAAATGCAGTTTAAAGAGAACATGGCCGGCATTGGAGTAGTCATGAATAAATATAGTTTTAATGATAAGAAGTTCTGGATGATTGCAAAGAAAATATTTTTAGTTTTTGTTTGGTGTTCTGGTTTACATATACATAAGAAGTTTGCGTAATGTTTTTACACCGGAAGACAATCCGATTTAAAAGTACAACTGACAGTGAGACGACGTATTTGTGTAATGGTGGTACTAATATTATAAATGCTCAAGTTTACTTAACGAATCAGAATGAGGCTTAGCACAGATATATTTATTAATAAATACCTACTTATAATGGTATTTTTATTACTCCCAGAAAGAGGACATTCCTGATCATCACAGAAAAGTTTGTTCTAACCGCTAGACTAAGAGACCAGTCAGTCAGACAGTATAAATTTACCCAATACAAAATGTATCGTATAAGGCATCATGGATTTAAGATCCGGAAGCATATGATAGTAAAAAATATTATTCTCGACAAAGGTTCAGTAAACATTGAACGAGAACTGATAGTTGTCTCATATTTCATTGGCATGATCGTTAGGAATTCACGACTATGGAATAATGTTCATTTCCGCTCTTCCATCGAGAGTCCATCGTCCTTCTTTTTATACAGAAATATTATGAAGTTTTATATGACTTGCTCGTTTATTTCACACTCAAATAAAATTATTCCAGTATGTTTTCCGGTGCGTTTTTCCAAGTACATAACGTAGTTTTTTTTTAATATCTCAGGTCATTCCACACACGTCCATCTGATCCGCAAGTAAGCATTAGCTCATGCTAGGATGATCAAACAACTGAGAAACGTACATACATATATATTTTTAAATGCATACTTATATACATATTTTTAACAGAAATAACGGCTTATCAATATACGAATCGTATCCGAGAATCGTATCCGATAATCATATACGATTTATTTACATTTAAAATGTTCAATAAATAAAATATTTTTGCTATAATTCGACTCCACGTCTTTCTTCCTATTGACGCATTACTTAAGGCGGTGTTACGTATTTATGACAATCGCGACCCCCAGGTTCCGCTAAGCCCCTAGACGGTTTTAAATTAATGATATACCTTAGCTAATATTGTAAGCGCAAGTAAAAAGGTAACGTATAGCTTAGTTAAATTATTTTTAAAAATTAAATTTATTTGTAACTAGATCCGGCGGTCACTCCGCTTCGAAAGAAACAGTTACAAGAAAAAGGTAGTTATCTATACGTTAAGTTAGTTATATATGTATATATATTATAGAGAGGAAAGATTTGATTGTTTGTTTGTTTGAATTGAAAATGCTCCGAAACTACTGGACCCATTTAAAAAAATCTTTTACCATTACAATCCCGCATTATCCCTGATGAACATAGGCTATATTTAATACGAGAAAAAATAGGGATCCGCGTGAAAATTTCGACAACGTAACCCAA
>DWJZ01008848.1:0-11073 GCA_018249125.1 Asbolis capucinus
AGTACTTTTTTTTTTCCCAGAACATGTAATTTTGCAGTAATTTATAGGGTGCCTAATACTTTTGGCCAAGGCTGTATATACAAATTTATTGGTTTTCAATCCTACTGTAAACCCTCAGTTACCCGTAATTTCATAGCCCAGCTTGTACCGATCCTGAGGAGTCAAGACAAGCAGCGGAAGCAGTCGGTAGGACGATGGGTGACCGCTAGTGGCAAAATCTTGAGCGCTTCCCTTTGAATGGCACCTAAAGCCGTCGGTTCCGGTTGTTATTATAAGGTAGTAATTGTTATGCCTTGTTATGCCATGTCTTGTCTTGCATTGCCAGGCCTTCGGGCGACTTAAAAACTTATAACACTTGAGTTGATCACTAAAGCCTCAACCAATCCGTGTTGGACCAGCGCGGTGAAGTATCTTCTAGGGCTTAATTTTTTAGCTATATGTTTAGTTTTGAGCTAATTGTGGTTTGAAATCAAGTTATAATCAACTTATCCCTAAAAATCGAAATCTCATACCTCAGCATTCTTCCCAATATCTTGGTCAGTGGCCTTGAGAGTGAGGACGGTGGTGCCAGGACTAGCGCCCTCTCTGACCGAAGCTTCGTACTGTTGCATCTCGAACACTGGCGAATGGTCGTTGCAGTCTAATACGTTGATCTGAGAAGAAGAAGAAGAGTGTTAAAGAAGTATAATAGATAATAATAATCATTATAAGCATTAAGCTTGACTACAATCCCATCTGATAGTAAGGTAATATGTTGGTTTTAGAATTTATTTTCACTTGCTTTGGTTCAAGAAACTCACACACCGTTGAAATTGTCCACCATATGTATGTATATCAGCCAATTTGTTCATACCACGAAACGAGATCTCAAACGATATATAGACATGTGATTACGACAATGTTGCAAGAATTCTACAAATCTACCGCAATACCGTGTGATCGCTTTTTACCTGTAGCGTAGTGGTCCCACTTCTAGGGGGGAAAGTGTCATCCTGAGCGACCACTCTGAAGTAGTGCACGTCAAGTCGTTCCCTATCCAGCCTCGCTTGTGTGGTCACCACTCCAGACCTGGTGTCCACTGCGAACATACCCGCTGAACGCGAGTCCAGAAGACTGGACATTGAGTACGTCACAGGACTGTTTTCGGGATCCCTGGAAGACGAACGGTACTTTAGAAACATATTCTATTCGCTTTACTACGCGTAGCTAATGATGGGTCGTTAAAGGCAGATGTACTATGTCGTAAAAAGTTTAAAATATCGTTACAGTTTTTAACGACATTTTAAAAGAAAAATTAGAATGAAGTTTCTTAACGTTAGTAATAATGATTACTTAGAATTAACTTGAGATAAAATTGCATGAGTGCGATTGAGTGGAAAATATTGAATGAGTACGAAAAATATTTTTACTATCTCAAGAGATGTGCTTAATGTGATTCAATTTTTTTTTGTATCAAATCAGTGAAGAACTACAGTCTACATAAACAGCTTTATTTCCTTAATTACGTTACGCTGTGTAGCTCAAACTAAACAAAACATGGACACAAAACACATAACATTTTAACATTCCGAGTAACATACAAATTCCATAAAGCTTACCTACGCTCTCTAAAGAAAATATAATGCGTCACGAACGTATTCTTGCTACAATTTATTCGAATAATTAACACAAGTTCCATCTCCTAGTAACATATGACGTCATACAATATTAAACGGTGTAACTAAACGTGTCCCGGTCACGTTTCTACCACTTAACTCTGTTTGCGTTACGAATAAAGTGCCCTTATAAGAGGAGATGGGATTTTACCCGGTATTGTCAAATAAACCATAATGTTAGAATGACCACAATAATAATCTAGTTATGGCTTAATTTTTATTGAGCTTGCAGATAGATATTAAACCAGAGCAATCAACGAACTAACGGTTAATAATAAGTTGTAGTTTTTCAGGTGCCTCTTAGATCGTAACGAAATAAAAGAATTTAACAAATCTGCACTTAACTACACAATTGCTTCAGAACAAATCTAATCCCACAGCATTATTGAGCGAATGAGGTAAATTGATGCGAAGAGAAATTTTAATGATATTTCATTTATAACTAATGTGACCTCGGTCGTCGCAAGAATTAACTTCTTAAAATGTCATTAAGAGTAAAGTATTGAATAATTTCCATCATCTAAGTAAAGAATACGTCCAATGACAATAACAAATGGTCGGATTTCGGAATAAACTCGGAAAATTTTAACGAAGTTCTAAACTTCATTAAAATTTTGGACAAAGTAACTAACAAAATATGAAATATAGTAATTTTTGATCCTGCGCGATATGATTCTCATTTGGACAAAATGACCGCTTCACCGATGTAAATTGAGGCGGTTTAGCTTTATGGCGCGACAACCATTGTCTGCCGACTGAACAATGACAATATTTCCGGACCGCATAAAATAGATGAGTTCATAAAAGCCCAACGAGCCAGCTTAAAGTCAATTAAGCCAACGGATGGTTTATCGTCAGAGGTGCTACGTCCGAGACACCATAATTCACTTAGTTAAAAATGAAACTCTATATGACCGGACCAAATTAAATGATACCCCATTACGTCTCATTAACAATAACCCCAGACTGCATGACTTTCAAAAATTACTTACCGAGCTCTGACAGTTGTAACAATGACCCCTGGCGGCTGTTCTTCAGCTACGGACGCAACGTAAAGCGCTTGTTCAAAGTAAGGCGACTGGTTCCGTAGCTCCCGCTTAACTCTCCTAGCGATATCTGTATCATTTAGCTCTTGATGATGATACACTATCTTTAGCCTATGGTCAGAATCTACAATATTAGTCCGGTCACAGTTAAATGTAAATAGAACAGACACTTTCCACATTGGCTCCTGAATACACACGTCACCGCTTGCGACTAAGTCACCTTGACTGGTTTCAATTGTGAACCGTGGATCGCTCACATCCAAGAACTGCACTTTACACATTTTTTGCACAGTTCGAGGCAAGAAAGCCGTCAATGAATTAACAAACTGTGATTGCTTCAAGCAAATCCCCTGCCATCGATCCGTAGTGGGTATGGAAAAGCTTGCGTACGTCTCCGAAATCCATTGCTTAGCCTCTGCTATTTTAATGTCAATAGCCATATCGAACGGTACCATTGAAAGAGATCTTTTTGTCCTATTTCTAGCTTCGAAGTCCTCAAACATCGCATTCGACCACGGATAGGCCGTTGATAGTATATTATATTGACTAGATAGCATCTCCTGTTCCTCTAACAATCGCCAGTCAATTGTCTCAGGATGTATTTCTCGTTTATCCCTGGGATGATCTTCCTCGTACTGTATCGCAGCATCATTTTGATCGTAAACGCGATCAAAATCAATGTCGTAAAGCTCTGCGTGTCGTCGGCTGCAGTCATCGCCGGTGACGAGAATTCGTATTGGAAGACTATAGTAGTCGATGTCACGAATGCGTTCCGAGGTGGAGTCGACGTAGAAAGTAAAGAGATTGGGGTAGAGAACACCATCGCAGCGGAGTCTTTTCCTCAAAGTTACGAGGCCAGTGGTTCGGTTAACTTTGAGGATGTGATGTACAAAGTTAGCGGTGCGGTGTACGTCGATGGAGTAGGTACGTTCGGAACCGAGTTTGTAGACGGCGGCATCGAGGACCTCATGGCCGGGGGGTGCGGTATCGGAGACGAGGACGAGGTAAGCCTGAGCGACGGAGAGCGCTAGCGCGGCGAGCACAGCGTGCGCACACCGCGCCATCTTGGATCCTATTCACCTACAACAACGCCGCCTCGTCCGCCATGCATTTGCTTTGGCCATCTGGAACAATTTAAATAAATTACATTAAAACATAAACGATACCTCAGCTTGTACTTTTATGTATTTAAATACAGCAAATATGAAATGTTTGAATGCAAAATACTGTTTAAACATAATTGTAATATTTTGTTGAGCAAATAATTAATATGACAAACAAGGGTCACACTAGTGTGGTCCTGTAATGCTGCTGTGGAGGGAAGGACGATATAGTCCCACGATGTGTATGAGCAATTTAATAAAAAATAAAGCCTCTCCATCTATTCTCATGAGTATTCATGGGCATTACACATTCATTTATGAGGTCAACTAATCTTAGGGGAATTCATAATCTGAAACTTGTTAGGGCCTAAATTAACCAACCGTAAACTCTGAATTATATCGTAACAATAACGATATTACACGGATCAGGTCTTTCAATACAGTCGAAACAACAAAATTTAATCATGAAAACCTGCATCAGACTTACTTACTGAATTACTTAATGAATTAAACAAAATGATAGTAGAACCATATTGTCGCTCTGATTCATTTTCCCTGTCCTAGTTCTAGGGTAAAGTTATATTAAACATACAAAGTTAAAAGCCAAACAGTGTTGTCACGTCAGTTATTTCGGAGTGACGAGTTTATGATGCATAATAAGCGAGCGGCAGATTGTCGAAAATACGATGTATTAAATGGCCCAGAAATATTACCCCCGTCTGTCTGTCTCTGCCTAGAATACTAAACATCGGGGAATTATTTGTGGGTGTAAGCCTAACTCACTAGATTGTATGGAATAAATGTTTTAAGGGATAAAACACATAAATTCGTTGGATTCTGATTTTATTCAATGTCTGCGGAATTGGTTTTCTAATTTTATTTGATTTTCTAACTGAGATGAAGATCTCTATTGTGGTATTATTAAAGCTTTTATTTAACTTGCAGTGTAAGTTTGTATTTTAGTATGTTAGTATATATGTTTGTTACGGGTCAAATCTTGCGAGCTACGGAACTAAAATTCTGCATACTGCTTCAGTTGCAATCATAATGCATTTTTATCTTAAACATGACCTGATACTACGTTCAGGATTGGCTCGGGAAATCTTGGTAGAGGTAGGGAAGTAGCTGCCCCCCTCTAAATCCGGATATCTATTTCTATTAGTTGTTGAAAAAATCCATATTTTGCAGATTATTATGCGTGAAATCCAGAAAAATATCTAAGTTGCCCCCCTGGATCCGACGTTGGATACACCCATGATATAATGATCTGAATTTGTTGATACAAGTATACCAAATTATCAGCCAACAGAGATATTGAAAGGAGAGAAAAACCAACATAGCAACGCGAAGTTTTAATATCACTGAGAGCAAGTACTAAGCCTAAACAACCGGCGCTGATCCGGAATTAGCGCGCCAGCGAAAATATAATCCGGCAGAGTTAAACAGTTCACAAATTCGCAAGCAATTACAGTCGGTGGGTGCGTGCATAGAGGAACCGGTTACATCCGGTACCGGCTCCGGATATCTGAGTATCTTACTCGGAAACCATATAACGTTCCCTTAAACACATCACGTATTTACATAAAACATGATGATGGCTTAACATCACTCTTGCCTCGTTAATCTTTTTGTTTTTAATTGTTTTTTTTTTTTAATACTTCGTATTCCAAACTACAAGATACCGTAATTCATTCATTAATACAGTAGAATAGTAATAGTATAAAGGAATACATGTAACTTATACTACATATAACTTATGTGGGGACTTTGTAATTTATATTAAAATTTTGACTTTCGTTAAGTGAGCTTTTGGTTCCAACGACGAAATAAATAATTTCCATTTCATTTCACGTGAAAATAAATGAAATCGAAATCAAGATATTCGTATAATAAGTGATAAAATTTTAAAGCGAATATAAAAAAAAATCAGAAATCGGTATGTTTCGATTCTCCTTTTAGCAAAAAATTGAAAAATCGCTTAAGAACGAACCAGTTGAAAGGTGATTGAATAATGTGAATACTAAAACGTTTTTATCCAGGCGACTTGTTTTGGTTGGAAGCAATCGAAAAAGTTAAGTTCTGTGCTACGGAAGGCACGTGATGTTGTCGGTCCGAATGTTATCGTTAGATTTCAATCGTTAAACCGTGTCGGAGGCCTTAGAGCGGCACTTGAGTAGGCCACTAACCCCTCCACCAGTCCGCATAGAAGCAGTGTGGTGGAGTATGATCTAGTGCAGTATGATGCTCAATAGTAGGCCATCAATGGGTCGAAGCCAGCCAGCCGCCAAATATAGCCGAGTATAGTATATAAATATACACGGGCACTGTACTTCATACGTCGAGTCGGCTACCTTGAGATCAGAATATCAAAATAAAAACATCTTCACTATGCACAGTCCTTGTTACCTAAGAACGTAATATTCGGCTATATTCGTGCAGAAATCGGTTTCGGTCAAAAGATTAATGACAGCAATTAATGACGTCGCACCGTTATTCTTTTAGGAGCGAATTAGCAAGGGGGAAGCGAACATTACAGCCATGGTCTGTGCCTTTCAATGTACACAGATATATGTATACCTAAGGATATATATTAAAATCGATACAGATTGAGTGTAAACTCTTGTGAGTTACGCCCTTATTAGTTTCCATCAGTTACGTTATGACCGTCCGGAATACAATAATGGCGTAACTGTCTAGAGTAACTCGTAAGAGTTGTCCGACCGGATTGGGGCGTGTTAATAAGGGCATAACTTTTACCTTACCTTACATGACCTGATAAACGTTGTTCTGCCATATAAATGATCTACGTTTTTCTGTTGTATCCCGCGGGAATAAAACCGTTTCTCGGGATAAAAAGTAATAAAATAAAAGTTATAATCTTCCTCAGTAAATGTTCAAGACAAAAAGAGTTGTTCAATTCGGAACAGTAGGTTCCAGAGATTAACACGTACATATAAAAAATCTCTTCAGCTTTATAATATAAGTAAAGATTAGTTACAAATTACCTCTTTCGCATTTATAATATTAATACGACTCTAGAAGCCTCTAAAATAAGGAAAAAACCTGAAAACTTAACGAGTTACAGATTGAACTAATTTTAATTAAAATGACTGGCGTCAGCGCCAATTTTATCAGAATCGGTGGCTAATGGCCACTGAGAATCGGAATTGGTTTCATAACTATTACTACGGTGATTTTTATTATACTTAAATTAAGTTAAATTCAACTTAGTAGGTGCTTTTTCAAAGCGTTGGTTTCAGATTGTTAGATCAAAATTTTATCATTACTAATATAAATGCGAAAGTACGTAACTCTGTTTACTTTTTTACGCCGACCTATTATATAAATTTTGATTTGAGGGGGCTGTACGACGCGGACTTAGTCTCGGGTAAAAGCTAGAATGTATTATAAATACGAAAGTTTGAATTTTTGTTACTCCTTCCTTCACGCAAACACAACTGAATAGACCTGAATAAGCTTCGATACAAAGAGATTATACTGGAATAACATATAGGGTATTCTAAATCAATAGTCCATCCAACTCACCAACTTTCACATGAAAATATGTCTATTGAACCCGCACCGCGAAGGACTGGAAATAGTTGCCTACGTCGGTGTTCCCGTTCGATTATAATGAATTAATGAAATTTATTTATTTCTCACCGCAATATAACGTATAAATGTCTTCAAGTCAAGAGTGAATAGGCTTCTACTAAGTTAGTGCGTTTTACCATCAAAGACTCCATCGCCACTTACCATCAGGTGGAATCGTAGTTAAGCTCTAACTTATTTAAGGTACAAAAACATTGTATGAATACCTACTGAAATTATTCTGAAGTATTTACTCACATCATAACCCGTATAGGTTAGAAACTGAAAACTAGGTTAATTAAAAGCTAGGCGTTACCACAATGTACCCACCTATTACCTAATTGCTGTAAAAGCGTGATTTAGTTAGTAACAGAGTATAATTTAATAATTCAAATATATGCAGTAGTTTAGTTTCTCTATTTAAATAAAGGTTGTATGAAATAATAGCGGCTCCCGCTGACTGGACGTTTCTCGCCATTGTATTCTTTTATTATAAGCTTTTATTTAACTTGCAGTGTTTGTATATTAGTATGTTAATATGGACATTTGTATATTTGTTTGTTACGGGTCAAATTTTGCAAGTTTTATTATACTAAGTAAATATCTATATAAGTATGTATTTAAAAATATATATGTATGTTTATCAGTTGTCTGATCACCATAGTACAGGCTAACGCTTAGTTTGCGCTTAGATGGCAGTGTGTGAGTTGTGCAGAGATATTTATATATTTATTTATTTACCCACTTCCTCTTACACTACTTGCCAAGCCACTTTTGCCACTAGCACTCACCCATTCCCTTTTTTACATCTAAAAAATTGCCACTTGACTACGAACCCACATGACATTAATAATAATGATTATGACAAATATTCCTCCCGCGCCTCCTGTTGCATCACTTTCGACACACCCCGCTCAGCTATAAGATGCTCACTTAATTGTATGTATTTGCAGGTAAAAACAAGTAGAAACAATGTACGTCAAACTGTAAATCGATGAAGCGACGAATTTAAATAAAACAAACGTAAAACTGCGGCGAAACACTAAAACTGTAAAATAGAGGAGTTTATCGGGACATTGTATGTAATAGAAACCCCTAGTGTATGAATGTGTAGGTGGAACGTAATGGCCGGGAAAGGACGGGCAAAAATCGGTGATTCCGAACACGTTTAATAGATAGCCCCATTAGCATTAGGGTGACCACGCTCGTCATTCGAACGTGCAAAGTTATAAAATGTTTTCCGTATGAATTTTCCGTATGGAATTTTAACTGTAGGTTTGGAATTTTAATTATGTACTATATGTACATAAGTATATTAGGTGCATTTTAGCTTAAAAGGATTAACGTTGGTGGACACGTGGTACCAACCAATACTCCATTTCTCGCAATCGCTACTTCCTATTAATCATCTAAACCCACCACGGCCCACTATTGAGCACGGGTCTCCCGAGTAGGAGACCGAATTCTTAACCACCACCAACAACTTTATCATGAGCATCCTTTAACGATAACACATTGTTATAACGGACGCTTAATAAAGTTAAATATTTATAGTATCTATAATTCTAGGGTAGTACCTATAGAACCATAAAAAATAATAACAAAATTGAATTAAACAGACATACATATCAGATGAATGAACTTATGTCCTTGCGAACTATGAACATTTTACTACAATTTATTTCGTAGCACATGTGTTGTGTTTGATTTCATTCAATCGAGCTGCGAGTATAATTCATGCAACACGGTCGAAATATCGTACAAAATACATATCGTGAGTACTCGTACAAAAATAAAGCTAGCACAGTCCGCGATAAGATTAAATTAGTAAAAAGTCAGATGAAATAATTGAATGGTACCAAATTTTTTGGAATCTACCACCGTTTGAGAAAGGCCATAATGAAAAGAAAAAACGACGATAAATATTTAACAACAAACTCCACCAATCCACAGTTCAAACATATTTTAGTAAGTCCTTCTGTAGTTACAGTCACCCGATGGTCCCTAGTGGGTTTAGCCGCGGCAATTCTTGCTTTTCATTACCCAAAAAGCCGCTATTAGGTCAGCACTTTATAAGAGGTCTAATGTAAGGAGTAATCCTCTTTAAACATCCATTCCTTCGGCCATTTCAACTGAATTACGAGTACAACTGGGATGGCATAATTTTATGCTTAATGTGCATTAAAATAAAGTAAAAGGTCAAGCAGTACGAAATTATGCCAAAATATTGCGCCAACATTAATTTACCGCGTTCATTTGAAGTTAAAAATACCCAAATTTATCTTAATTACTTTTAATGAGAGTTTAAAAAAGCTTAAATTTATGTGTTTTATTTACAACCAAGTGAAAGGTCATCGGTACTTATGCAAGGTGGTAGAGTTTCTCTGCCCAACTGGATATCGACTACCCCCCTTTTAGAGACGACCGTCAAATGTTTTATAAGTACATATGTATTTCGGCCGTGGTACAGAGCTACTGGTCGATTCCCGTTTTACCAAACAATATTAAAGTCGTTCAAGTTCAGTTGTTCGATTGTAATTCAGCTGGAATATGGTATACTCATATTAACTGCCTTTCAATAGAAATTCAACTCTTTATGATCGGAATACAGGTGACATTTCATTGACAAACGACTTGCGGATCGAATTCGTTCGTTCGTTCGCTCGCTGGCACAGTTAAAAGCCGATTGCGAATGTGAATACCAGTTGCACTTCAACGACAATGTCGTTTCGTTATCGTCAAGATTTGTGAAACGAGAATCGAGACTAGTCCTTTTCCTGGAGCACTATGTTGTTGGTGACTTTGGAGACCATTTTGATGTCGGTTGGTTCCCCTGTTCTTCCTTTCACTTCTTTCTTGACCGGCAGCACTTTGGTGACTACTTAACACTAAGTGAACACTTAAAACTAAATTAGCACTTAACACTCAGTTAACCACCGTGGTCGGTGGTTAATTAACATTATGGTTACAATGGGCCGCGATGATATATTACAATCAGGTAACGCATCTGCTCACTTGCATGCTTAAACCATAAGAATATACATATTTTTGTAAAAGAATTGTACCAACCTTTAATGAACTGTGTGGGAAAAAAAATCTCGTCTTCACTCATTTAGCTCCATCTGTAACAATGGAAATTTCATTTTATAATTGGGTAATAATATATGGGTAGCGGTGATAGCGTAGTGGTCAAGAATTTGGCCTCCTACTCGGGGGCCCGGGTATTCGAATGGGCGCGCACTTCTGACTTTTCGGAGTTGTGTGCGTTAAGCATTTAAATATCACTCGTTATAACGGTGAAGGAAAACATCGTGAGGAAACCTGCATGCCGGGGAGTTCGCAAAACTCAAAGGTGTGTGACGTCAACCAATCCAAGGCCACCGTGGTGGACTATGGCCTTAACCTTCTCATTCAGATAAGAGAGTAGTGGTCAATAGTGGACCGTAACAGGTTGAAATGATGATATGGGTAAATTAACTCCTAGTGCATCTTATGTAATTTATTAATACAATGGAAGATTAAATAACTTGATATTAAAACACTATAATTGTTAAGGTGGGTTTTGACTAAAGAAACTGTTATTTTTTATACACTTTTTCTTCTGTTAGTGTGGCTTGTCATTTATAAATTTGATAACATGTGTTCGTATGTTGTTAACATGTGTTGTTGATTATATAC
>DWJZ01008849.1:0-11073 GCA_018249125.1 Asbolis capucinus
ATTTCAGTATGTATTTAAAAAATATATATGTATGTTTATCAGTTATCTGATCACCATAGTACAAGCTAACGCCTAGGTTGGGTTCGGATGGCCGTGTGTGTGTTGTCCAAAGATAATAAAAAAGAAGTTTTCAAGGGCAACTCAACACAGATTTATAAGTTTTACTGTCAACTGAACTCTTGTGTGTCAAGTCTTGCGTAGCAGTTTGATTTAAGTTGAGTGTACACAAATATTTTTCGCAACGTCCCGTTATATAAAATGCTTTGGGAGATGCTCCCTTTTAAAATCCAAATTTGAATCGGTTCAAAAGCTGTTTCAAAGCATCCATTCTCATCGTTTACAATAGAATTTAAAAACACCTTTTTCAGCTTTGAAGACTTTAAATGTTACACAATTTTTACCATTAACGCCAAAAGTATTTCTCCCAACAACATGACTCCAAAAATAATCTGGAAACGATCCTATTTTCCTGGAATACGGTGCATCGAATTTCCATTTGGAAGACTTCCATGATCGAAGACGTAACAAATATTTGTACAGAACTAGCCTGGGTAGTCAATCGTCTCAAGACATTAACAAGTAATGAATGATAAATGGACTTGGAGAAATCATGTTGAGTAAAACATGATTTCTATAGAGCATCGCGAATTAAATCTAATCAGCACTTTTTATTAGCACTGAAATTGACATTTGAAAGGGAAGATTCATGATAGTGAGTAGCAGTCTTCATAAAGATGTTTTTTTTTTTTAATTATTTGTTACACCTCAACGACAGCGGGATTTGGCACGGTTTTAAAAAATTACAGAGTCCTAAGTCTTTCTATAATTGTTGTTATTGCTAAGTTTTATATTTGAAAAGGTATTAATAGGATGCACATGAACTCATAATATCAAGTTGAAATGAAATTTGAAAATTACAGATAATATAATGAATAGAAAACGGAATTAATAAAGACATGCGCGTTAGATGGCGCTGTAAGTGATTATAGTATTAATAAAACCGTATGCACTACATGGAATATTTCGCGTATAGGTCCATTGTTTCCTCCTCCTCCTTGGCCGACCACGAATTTTTGACGCCCCTGGTCCTACTATCCATGGGCAGCGGTGATCACTTAACATCAGGTGACCCGTCTGATCCTTTGCTTATAATATAAAAAAATCTACGAACAAACATTGACATCTTGCGAAAGAAGGCATATAAAAAAAATCTACGAACAAACATTGACATCTTGCGAAAGAAAACATGCACAAATGAGAGACCTCAAAGAGAAATACCTTTTTTTTTATTTATTTCAGTTAAAATTTTACAATTATACATTGAGAAGCTTTGCATAAACCGTGTTCCGGTAAAACTGAAAAACTTGTTGATGGCATCGAAGTAAAAAAATCCGTTTGAACTTTGTTTCTTGGATGGTCGCCCAGTAGTTACGTTACCTCTATCTAAACTGAGACTCGTGTATTACTTTTATTTTATTGCGAGCCGAACGTACGGAATTAGTATCGGGGTACGGGAACTTCTGTGGAGAAATTGTTGGTTAACTGCGGGCTATACATTCGCAAGTTTAGAGGATATATGGCTTTGACTCATTGCTGAGGAAGCCTGGAGCATTCTCCAACATACTGCTCTAGTGATTGGTGGAGTTAGGGTCACTTTTTTCATTGTTGCATTGCAGACTTCCCGAACATTTGCAATATTTAATAGAAAAATCTCAAAGTCGTAGAGATGATCTTGGACTTCACAATCATAAATCAAGATTTCAGTGTACATTCTAAATATAAAATCTTCAGATTTTCATTTTTTATGCAAATTCAATCGAAAGCTGATTTTGCATGCCAAGGGAGGATAATTTCTTTATTGCAAAAAAAGGTTTAACGCCTTTTAGCCTCATTGGTAGCGTTTCTGCCTCAAAAGCAAGAGGTCCCGAAGTTATTTCCCAGCCGCGCATTTATATATACAGTTAAATGTTTGTTCTAGGAACACGTATATTTTGATGTCCGTGTGACCGGTTCTACAGTGAATTCTAGTGCGGGGCTCGCACCCTCGCATACGTACTATATAAGTTTAATATTGAATACTCATCGATTTAAACTGAGTTTCATGTATGTCTTAGTTGCAGAGTAACCGTTATTTTTCCTCATCGGTTGTACGAGTATGCTACTTTTCCGGACGGTAAATCTTATAATCACCTGGTGACTGTACTAACCACAATTTAATTCTGACTTGTCCATATTGAGAATAACATGCTAAGCTTCCTCCAGTGATAAATTCATCTTTTATGGCAAAAGCTATTTTGTTTACATGTTAAATATTGTTAATTTACAACAGATCTCCATTATTTCTGTTAGACAAAGAAAATTAACATAACAACATAAAAATTAAATTAACAAAACAATGTATGTAACTACTATCATAGGTTAGGTAGGTTTTTTGTTTGCTATTTACTCTTTGGTAATTTCACCGCTAACAATGGCCAAAAAGAAAAAATAAATGTTTGCCGATGACGTCATGTTGACAGTTGTCGAATTTTTTTTGTTTAACCGCGTTGCCGCATTGTCCCGCGCGTTTTATGCCCAGAGACCATAAAAAAATAAACGAACGAAAGTAATTTGACCAGACTGACCCAAGACAATATCATGTAACGTTTATTGTCCGCTTTATTCCATGAATTATTCCATTATTCATCTTTTGATTGCAGTAGACATGAAATAATGAAAGTAATGGAGCGTACTTGATTTAGTTAACTCACTTTCGCAAGCTGACAGGGCTCGTTTTTATAACATGGAAAACGTACAGGTTTCCCATACCTAATGTGCCTACATCGCACGAGCTAGTATCTGGTCATTAAGCTATTTTGTCTTACTTTTCTCTTTTTTTCTCTCGACAAAATTAACGGGGGATTATGAATAACTTATACTATAATACAGACAATTCATGTTTTTTAGAAATATGAATTTATTACATATGTATTAGTCTATATTTTTATATTGAATGTATTTTTTTAGGCCTTAGTTGCTCGATATAAATAAAAATAAAATATTATTGGAAGTGTAAAATTGTTTTGACCTATATATTAAATTTATGAAAATTTCGTGGAAATACTGAGTTTTAGTGAATATTATAATTTTGTGATGTTAGTTTTTTTTTTTAAGGTGAAATTTAAAACCATAAAACAACTTGTTAAGTTTGTATGTTTAAAAATATTTTCGAATGTGACTGCATACAGCAAATCTGTCAGACACTTATGATTTCAATGCGTATTTATTCCAACCAATTGTTAAAACAATAATTCAACAGAATGAGGTTAACAAAGGCCAAGTAATTCCATAAATACTTTAATAGTTTATTTTAAGCAGTAAATGCAAATAGGATAAACAAGAATCAAAGGAAAATTTTACAAATCCCATTTATTTGCCTTGTTTCTTTGCAACTCCAAAACCCTGCTTCGATATAGGTCAGGGTGATCATTAGTGACGAAACGTTCTGAAGCCAGACGGACGTTGACGCGAAAGAAGAGCCACTTAACTGAGCCAAGGTGAGAATGAGCTTTAGAAAGAATTTCGTAAGTATGAACGGAGTAGGTAACATGGTTTGATATTCAGATTAAAGCAAAGAAAATCCTGCTCACAGTTAATAAGATATGAAATTCCTTAATGCAGATTTCGTAGTGGTCGCATAGCGTTTTTGCCGCACAATTAAGAAATTTTATAATAAAAAAAAACTGATAAAAAATGAATTATAATCCACAGTAAGACGAACAAATATGGATTTTTGATTGTTACTGGCGATTATAATTGAAGTCAAAAGATTGCTGAGCCATTTTATGTAACGCTTATAACAATATGATATTCAAATTCGAAACCGCCGCCATGAAATAATATTTAAGTTAAGAAGGTAAGTTGTTATTTTTTATACACGGGGAAAAATTTGCCTGGTAAACAAACCTTCCCCATATTTCCTACTTCTTTACCCCGAAATAGTTATTTCTAGATTTTTGGAGTTTGGAACCAAAAAAGTAACTTCTTTTCTGTATGGTGTAAAGTTTCACTTATATCGTGAGATGGAATCCGGAATGTGCTCACTACCAAGTGCAGTGGAACTTCCGGATGTAGGTAATTACCGTCACGCTTTGCGTGTGCTGTCACCAGTCTTTCTGTTACCCATATACCTACGCCTTACAGCCGATAATCTCTTTCTCGTTTCTGTATCACGCGTTTTCTGCTACAGAAGCCTGCGATTGCGTGATGAACATTCAATTGTACAGCTTCCATATTCTACAGTAAAACAGGACGACAAAAACTTATCACCCTTGAAAATGAGTAATTCCACCATTGGGTCATGGTAGCAGCCATACCATATACATGCATGTCATATGCATGTCAGGATTGCTTCTTCCATCATAACCGTGAATAACACGAGTTATTCGAACGAACTCTCATAACTGCAGCGAGCAATTGATTCGATTGGTACAACCGATTGAATTAGGTCTGTTAACGTACAATACAATCAGTGCTGTTTACTTTCGCCTCAACAAACTATTTGATAAGTAATGTAGAAAGGATTGTTAGTGTAACTGGTAGGTAATGAGATTATTTCATCAACGTTTGGTATATTGGTCAACTTTTATATTATAAGTAATTCTATCGAGATCATTTTGAAAGTTTCGAAATATGAATCGATATTCATAGTTTTAATCTTTTGTTTACTATGCATAGATTTATTTATTGTTGTACAGAGTAACGAAATACAAATAGTAAGGTGCCGTATAATAAAAATATGTACACACTCCATGTGAGTTCAGGGCGAAAATATAAATTATTTATAATTCATTGCACATCTCGTACATTCCTATATATCCATATAAAGTAAAATGGATAAACAATATATTTTTAGTTTCCATATCTAAAAGGTGCTATACGACAATGTTCTCGGAAATTTCGACTTTTGTCTATCACAGTGCTCTAGAACAGGAGGCGGCAACCTTAGGGTCGCGAGTCGCATGCTGTGGCCCACAAAGATCCCATTTACACAACTCTTGGAGTTTGTTGTCCTCCCGATGACGATACATTAAATATGGCCTGATCCAATATCCTTATAGAATTTGTGACTCTTATATAAGAAAGGGTTGCCAATCCATGCTCCATAATTCTAGATCATAAATATCTATAATAGATACTGGTTAACTATTTTTGCTTTCAGAATGTAGAAAAAGAAAAGAGGTTGCCTACACAAAAAACTGTTTTCTTTCAACTTCAGCTTATGTACTTAGACACTCAACAGTTTAAAATGTATACACTAAATAAGTATGAATGGTGCCTTTACGTTACTTCCAGCTACAAAGGATCAGTTGTCGCAGTGGCCTTTGTTTATATCCCATATATGTACATATCTCCAAATAACAAGTTACTTTACTACACCAATCAAGGAGTTTAACAGAACAGAACATAGAGTCATTTATTTAATTTAAATTTTTTGAAATTTCAAAACAAATCTTCAAATTATTCCTTCAAATATTATTTACAAATGCAATATAACAGTAAGAAGAGAAAAATAAATTATTCTATATTTAAATCCTTGCTACGCAACAACAGTTGATTAAACTATAAAGACAAACCAACCTATCTATAAATAAATAGTACCGACAAGTAGGTAATTAGCAAAATAAGGCTATTCCATTCTGAGTTAGTATGCCAGTCTTGTGCAGGCGGTAATTGAAATTGTTAATTTGTTAACCATCCCCCCTCATACCTCAAGGGACAGCACAACAGTCTGATAACCATTAAAAATCTCTATTGAGTATCTATAGGACAAACAGAAAGTATAAAATTTGGGTATAAGGTCATAATAATTGGATATAATATTTATTGTGCTAAAAATCTGCATGCATTACACAATACTACTCTACAATAGTTATGAGATTAATTGCTCTTATTATAAATTATAGGACTCTTGTAGTATCAGATGGATGTAGGAATTACCAAAATCTCTTCTGTATAAAATAACGTTAGTTTATTATTTTCAATGTAATCAATGGCATATGTTTCCAGTATATTCCAAAATTAGACGACATACTGAATTAATAGCTGACTTTTTTCAACCCCAAAGCACCAGGTTTCCTCTTTCAATAGTTATTATGAAAACAATTCATTATTTAAAGTCACAAAATTATGTCACCTAGTAAAAATAACTTAATATATTTTATCTTAACGGGCGGAAAGTTAAGTCAACTAAAGAATGTTCATACGAAAGCCCTAATGGTTTTTATCTGTGTTACAGAGTCAAGGTACAGATAATGAGGAATTATCCACTAAAGTATTGTTGTGAGTTTAGGGTAATGTAATATTATCTACTTTGTTTAATTTATTTTGTTTCCTGTTCCAGAGATGTAGTTAAATAATTTTTTTTTCTTTTGTATTCAAATCAATTCCATCAATTTGAATTCAATCAATTTGAATATAGAAATCACATATCTTTGAATAGGTCCAACTGTAAAATTTTAATTTTCGTCCAGAAAAACTATGGAAATAGTTTTAAATAAAAAGTAACGATACATGTAGTGTATGAACATTGAAGACAAAAGCAAAAATCGGAAAAAGGCATTACGTAATTCAGGAATTTCGGGAACACTACTTGCCGGTAGGTATGTAGGCTAAGGTAACAATTTCTAATTTCAGGTATCGTATGTAACCCTCACCTACTGACACATTTCTAGTCATCATTTACACATTGCTCATCTTTCATCTATTTTAAGAAACCGTTAGTGCGCGTATAGGATTCGCAAATGTAATAAAACCCGCCAAAAACTTTGTGCAATAAGTGCATTGAGCCGAAGAACACGTAATACCATCGGAATGTAAGCAATGCAACAGATGATACCGGCCGCATAAGTTTTTTTATTTCTTTTTTCAGCCCTACATACAAGCATTTCCGGGAAAGAAAGAGTTAGTTCTCTATATAAATGAAACCCAATCATTGATGTTAGTTTATATCTAACTACGTAAGAAATATACAATGTTTATGTCATTACTTACAGTATTTTCTTATAATCACTACATAAAAGTAAATATTCGTTTGAACAACACACACGTTCACTGCCTTCACTACTTCACACTGTAATAAAAATATGCGTTGCGTTTTGTTTTGCGACGTGAAGTCAGTAAAACACAATTTGACGTACCTCTACGTAGTCTGTGGTTTCAAAGAGTTGTCAAAAATACTTTGCAATATTGCCAGCCCGATTATTCGATTTTCCCAAAGCTTCTTATTCTGATTTTGTGTTCTTGATAGTACTATTTTTTAACGGATTAAAATCTGCGGCTATTATACAATAAAATCTAATTTCTGTCACTGCATCAATAGTACCTACTTAATTCCATAGCTATTTGTAAAAAATACCTAGTCAAGATTTAACTTTTTTTTTATTAATTGGGAATCTATAAGAATTTACGGGAGTACCAATACGTACGTACGTGGGAATTACCCAATATTAAAAAAATTACTTTTAATCATTGGCTCCTACTTTCATTTGCATAAAAATCATAAATTAATACTTTATTTTTTTCTAGTTATATTCTAACTTTTCACGTGATGCGCGTTGGGATAGAACATAATTCCAAAAAAAATCTTTGTAGTCGTTTGTCGTTTCGATCATTAATTGGATTGCTTTTTAATTTTATTAGTATACAACAGTGCCAATTTACAAACAAATGCTATTACATATTTGTGCACAATTCAGCGAGTACTTCCCCTCTCGGAACATTGCTTAGACCATCAAACGTCCTGCTATACCTGTTGTAATATTTAACAAATTAGATATTTTGTCAGATGTTAAAAAAAACTTTACTAATCCCATGAAAAATTAGGATACTAAAAATAAAAGAGCGAAGGAACAGTAAACATTTTTATTGTAAATAATTTATTGTATCCTCTTGCATTTGGAATGTGCTTCACGACAATACCAAGCGACGGTCATATCGAATTTCCGATACATTAACAAATAAAAGTATTACAATGATTTATTTATTAAACTATGGCCATAATTATTTATTAGAAAGATTATAGGCACGTTAGTAACAGTCCTAAGATAGAGAACAAACCAGAACTAGGTTTCACAATTAATTTCATAATAGTAGTAACCTTTCCTTGTTAAATGTTTTTTTATTCACATTTTCTAGTTCATTCTATTTCTTAAGATTAAAATGCGTTCTAATAATTTTATATATTATTTTGCCAATTGGTATGTTATTACATATGTGCATTTTGTACTTTTACAAGAAACCAAAGAGGTGACAACCATACCATACTTTGTTCCATCATTAATATAAATGTCATTAAAATTTCAGGTACAGGATTGTTTAAACATAAAAAAGTGGCGACATTATCGTAGCATATAAGTACCTAAATAGTATTGACAGTCGACGAAACTAAATTTGGTTGGAAATTGTTGCTGTCAATAAAAATAACATTTTATATATTGTTTTAAATAATTATAGAGCATTTTATTTAAGCATTATCCATTCATCGTTAAAGTTCTAGGAGGAGAAATTGCTTGATGGAAATATTACTTATGGTGTAAAATAACATTGTTAAATTAGATGTTTGCGTTAGGACAAAAAATGGTTTCTTGTTCTCAAACCGTCCAAAGTCATTTCCGATTATGCCATTCTGTCTTCCCAAGAAAATGTTAATATATCAAATAAATATACTTATAAGTATGAGATAACTAGCTTCTGAGCAATATCTACGATTAATCGCCTACTTGGTCATATGATTATTATATCGTACTACATAGCTGAGACTGTTTTCTTTAGTCTTAACGTGCCATGATACAATAAGATATATTTAGACTAAAGTGTGTATATGAAGATTGCATAGTCTAGCGAAATGTAAAAAATATAGGTGACATTTTGTGAGTGTGAAAAAATAAACGTGAAATATGTTCAGAATCAATTCCCCGAGCCCTTCTCAAAAGGATATTACTAAGGCGTCATATTCACTTGCTATTCAAATAAATATTTACCTTATAACTTTTAAATTTATTCTAATTTTAAAGTATGGTAGTAGCGTGGAAGAATACTTTTAAATACATCTTTAGTAGACTTAATGTCATGCAGTCTGACTAGATCAAGGTAAAATGTAGATATATCAGAGTCTATTCATACAGGCATCAGCAACGCGACATGGCAAGCGAAGAATATAGGGTCACACACATTTGTGCCTTGCTGCGTCGTTAACCGATATTTGTTGTATCTCTGCCGCACGTATGAATGAATCTTTATGCACAAGATGTGATATATAAATCTATCAGAGAGCAATTAAACTATACAAGATTAAGTCACACTACTCCAAAAGAGGTCTATCCGTTTTCGCAAAACCATTTCTAATATTGATGTCGAATGTTTTGTACTTTTACATCAGTTTTCCGGCATCAATTGTTCGAGAAAACGGATACTAACCTCATTAAATTGTAAACAGAGTAAATATCACTATTAAGAAACAATAGCTGCTTCTAAAAGGGATCGTTACCTTTAGAAAAATATTGCTTTTGGTATCATAGAAAAACTTGCATTTAAAACTGCATTACCTACTGGTTCTAAGCAATGTCTTTCATAAAGCGAATAGAGTAGATAGAAAGATTGATTTAAAACCGATAAAAAACTTTAGTTCTAGAAGAAGTAGGTAAATAAATCTTCTAACATAATCTAGGCAAATCTAATCTTAAGAGGTTAGAAATATTTTTGATAAACTTATCTATGAAGTATAGTTTGCCAATAGGATATTTTTGATTAATAATACACATTGTTGTCATACATTTTGTCTATAACATTTAAATAAATTTACCGTCACATCCATAATATAATATTATGTCTTGCCAAAGCGATATGTTTCCTTATTGTAGCATTGGGTTTAAACATTATGCATCCATATTCTTATTTGTTTCTAATATTACAATCGTGTTATCAAATATTACCACTTAATATTCACACCTAACACATGTTACATGCTCGAAAGAAAGTATCTATCTGTACATAAAGCTTTTAAAAAATAAAATCTACCCTCGTTTACACTAATTAAGACTAAGCTACGCTGGCAACCCTGGCGGAATGCATCAGACGCCATTTTGTTAACTGTATCACGTAATGGCGGCCACATCTAATATTTATGTCGACAATACCTACTTATTTTTATATTGATTACTGTAGTGTAAAGGCAATATATCTACCATCGACATAAGTATTTTATAATTTAATGCAAACGAATATTTCATCGACATCACAGAAGTAATAAGTAAATAGACGTTACTTAGAATAGGGATTTTTAAACTTTAAGATCTAATTTATTATTTTTGATCATAAGCACCCCTTTTTAAGACTTCTGCTCCGATTTAAGAATAATATTTTGATGTTAACGAAGGCGCATTATAATCTCAACTTGTTACTGATTACATAGATATAGCACGAAAGATAAGAGGTACTTATTATAGAAGAATTGGAATGATACATTTATGCTAAAACCAAGATGAAGCACCTCCCAGTTTTGTTGACAGCTCGCCGATACCGCGTCCGAAGATGTTGCCAACCTATGGACAAAGTTACTCATTTATTATGTAATTTTTTTTTCTGTTAGACAGATATTTCTGGTGATTTTTTCAATGAATGGCTGCAGTTCGAGTAGGGTCTGTAGTAACTGATAGATTGAAATATGAAGACCTTGGCATGTACCAAAGTGATAGGAGGGTCAGCTGTAATTCTATAATATGTAATAATCTTCATCCTATATACCTTTCCAACAACGGCGGTAACATTTCCGAGCTTTGCGTCTTCAGTGAGAGACTCCAACTTCGACTTTCCGCCCCTGGAACCTTCTTCCGACCCTTCGTCGCCACCTCTGTAAAAACATATATGTATTGTGTTATAGGATTTTCACACTTAACAAGTGGCAACATTTCGTACATTAACAACAAAAATGACATTATATACAATTTCCAATTTCTCCGTACAGTACTTTTAAAGTTTTTTAAATTTTTCTTATTCCCGCATCTTGACAATAAATTGAGAACAAACAACATTGGT
>DWJZ01008850.1:0-11072 GCA_018249125.1 Asbolis capucinus
AACGACAACAAAGTTTCCGAACTTTTAATTCTTTGTGTAAAATTTTCTGAATTTGGCTCATACCAATCCCCAATAGCAAATTAATTATGTCACAGGTAATCCGCGAGGTTTCTTCAATTAGCCGCTTAACAGTAGCCTCATTATTTTCGTTGACGGCAGTTGAAAGCCGCCCTTCACAAAATTCATCTTGTAAAGAAACCCGACCTCTCTCAAATTCAGCAAACCATCGCCTCACGGTGCTTCAAACAAGGTGCTTCTCTCCCAAAAGCATTTTGAACACGAGTTGCGCTGTCTTGCGCGGAGAAAGAACTTTTAAAATCATTAAAAACCATCGCTCTAAATCGCTTGCTCTTTTCGATTTAATTCCATTTTCGTTACATACGTAAAACTTTAATGTGTCATAAATAACAATTGACAAATAATTTCTCGCCAGTTTTTTATTTTTATTACCAAGAAGGGTGCAACGTTTTAAAAAATATAACATTCGAAATTCAAATAGGACTTTGATTTAATCTTCTAACTATCTTCAATACCCATTAAGTATTGTGATTATGAAACTATTCCAAAGCACTTGAGCGCAGTGGTGCCACCAGCTTATTACACAATTCAATATTTAGTTACTACCCTCCGGACTAACTTCCAAGACAATCATATGCAATTATAAGCCAGGAACTGGAGTCCAGAGCCTGCTGCGTGATTCTAGACCTTCGCACCAGAGAATACGGGTGTGGGGTTGCTGGTACACTCGTGTACTGATCAGTGTGCAGATAATAATCTACTAGAATTGTTTTGGTAATATAAGCGTACATATAGGATAGTTAAAATATAGAATTCAATTTTCTACCCGCGGCTTCGCAGAAGTAGGTCCAGAAGTAGATACATAAAAAGTAGCCTATGTAATATTCCAGACTTTAATCTATTTTTGTGGCAAATTTCATTCAAATCCATTCAGTAGTTTTTGGGTGAAGAAGTAACAAACATCCATCCAAACTTTAAAACTAAATACTAACTTAAAATACTAACTTTTAATATTATACTGGAAGCAAATAGCCGACAAACGAAAAGATTACGTGCAAGATAGTAAATGGCCGTCCACGCGCATTAAATATGTACATGTTTCATAGCGTCACGGCCAGTATCGGTGGGAAGTGAATGTAACTGACACAAACGTATTTTCTGTTATGTTTCTGCCAAAGCTAGTTCTAAGGTGTATGGGAATGACATACTTTCTCTCCCCACGGGTATCCATCCATATCTGGATATCTCTCTATCACGGAGGACACGCATCGCCTCTTCCTTCATATGGTACCGTGAAGGATTGGAATTAATTGCCAGCGCCAGTGTTTCCGTTGAATTATAATGTAGGTGTCGTTAAGACAAGAGCGTATAGGTATCAGGTGGGACTGTAGTCAAGCATTAACTAATGTAAAAAAACTAGCGTGTGGCGTGAACGATCACAGAAAATATATTTGTCTCGAGGTCCGGAAAAGAAAATGGGCAGCTTCTAATAATAAAAGTTACTTAAATTAACTCCGTGGACAGAAGTCTTTACAAAAGTTTAGATTAACTAAGTTAAGGGCATTTGTTTCTAAAAAATGAATATTTGCTGTCGTCAATAAACATTTTAATAAATGGAATTTGAATTAAACAAATAACATTCGCCATTTCTATATGTTGTAACTCTCGGGGTTGATATTGACAGAAAATACAATTTCCGCTAGTGGGGACAGATTCCGCACCATTTGTCGCTAATTGTACCGATTTGGCGCTGAATCGACCTGAAACAGGGCGCCGGAGTGCCGGCCGGCCGACCTGAAACATGCCCCACTGGAACATGTTCGACCACGCTGTCCCAGTGTACTAGGGCAAAATGTTTATATTGTTGGCACTTACCATCAGGTGGGATTCTTGTCGAGTATTTATTTAATGTACGAAAAAAAACCAGCCAAATGCGAGTCGAGCCACGCGCAAAGTATATTTTCGTAATTGATATATAAAGTTCACGAATCCGCAATTGGCCAGCACGGTGGACTATGGTTTTTACTCCTTACATTGTGAGCGGTGCCCAAGCCTAGTAATGGGACAGTTTGGGTGGGATGATATCACATATGTATATCAAAAATTTATTGAAGAAATCTCATCACGTAAAATGGCCAATACTTATTGGTAACAGAAGAGTTTATTTTTATTATCATTTCCTTTATTCTCCTACTCAAAATTTTATCAGAACATTTTAAATAATATTGTAAAAGAAAAGTATAAATAAAACGGTGACTTGTAATACTTATTTTTTTTTTAACAATGTTACATCTAGAGCCATCTGTTGATGAGTTGCAAAACTAAATGTTGCCTTAAAATATTAACTGTTTCAAAACACGTGTTTATTTAACTATAAGTAAAAAAGACTTACTAAAAATTAATAAACGTTCAATTAAAGAAAGAAAAAAGTGTGCGTTGGCCGGGAATCGAACCCGGATCAACTGCTTGGAAGGCAACTATGCTGACCATTACACCACCAACGCCACGTGCAGCCGCTTCGAATTCACGTAAGTTTACTATGTAAATATTACACTAAGATTTTTTATATATATTTATTTCTCTAGTGACTATAAATCAATCACTAAACGTCACGTTTACGCAACTTTGAGAACTTTATGTAGAACTCTCAGGAGTGCAGGTTTCACGATGTTTTCCTTCATCGTAGCAAGTGAAAATCAACTGTAACAAACATTACTTTGAAAATTAGAAGTGCGCGAATGATTGAAAGCCAGGACCTCTGTTCGAGAGAGCAATCTTAAACCACTTGGCTATCTGCTCAATATTGGTAGATATTACGACAGTCACAAGTTCCAGTTGCAGTAAAAAAGTACCTACTACTGAGTACCTACTTATGCCTATCTGTTTATATCGGTGGTATGCAACCCACGGCTCACAAACCGCATACGACCCTTAGAGCATTGTTAAATTAGATTTTTTATGTTAAGAACGTCAAACACTACGTGCAAACAGAAAATAATACAAAATAAAAAAAACAGTACGATACAAAAATTTAGCAAATATATAAAAACTTTACATAGTAACTTTATACCATTAAAAAAAATCTAATCCATGGGTGGCCCTCTAGCAAAAAAACTAAATTTAAATTGGTCCTTTAATTCAAAAGGTTGCTTACCCCTGGTTGATATCACTAGGTCTTATTGTAACGGAAGTCTACTTATATAAGATAAACGGTTCCAATATTGTTATCAATGATTGAAGACTACTCATAGATCACTTTATGATTGTTATCTTATGTAAATCACAGTTAACCAACGTTATCACGAACAACAAAATAATCTGGACGGATGAAACGATTGGACACTTCAATTATTTGGTACGAATCACTCCCGTAAAGCAAAGACTGTAAACTAGGTTACTGTGTTTTACCATCGAAGACTTTAAGACTTAAGACTTTAACTTCAAGTGCTAAGTTTTGAGGAAACAAAAGTTATTCCTTAAATGGACTCATTTTCTTTATTTCAGACATACAGCCAAAAATAATTTCTTCTATTCCTTAGTGTAAATCCCCAAGTATAGTTTCTCCTGAATATCTTACACATACAGACAGTGATAACAGATATTATATATATATATTAATGAGTAAAGTGGGCGGCGTACCTCGTAAACGTGAGTTATCACTGATGTATTGCAGTCTGAAAGAGGACTTTATAAAGATTAACAGCATCACTAATCACTCATCAGTTAAGATGATGACAAACCTGGCTTAAAGTAAAAAAAATGTTAGGGCAGACTGCTAGTAGCAAAAAAAATTGAGAGCTTAGAAGAGCAAAGAGTACGCTCCAAAGCTCCTTAGTCATAAGAACAAATTCGTGCGTAATAGTGGACTATTTTTGCTTTGTCTTTCAGAGCGACCTGTTCGATATACCCTGGGAGAGAGGCAAGTTAAACTTATCAACATTCCGGCGACACCGCGGCACCCTCAGCCACGACGTACGTTATCACTGGCCACTGGTGACTGGGGCCAGTACAAACACGATTACAACAATCACAGTCGATCGATAGGTCTATTTGTCCTGATAATCCCGCTCTCAACGGAAGGATTATTTCCTTCACTGGCCACTGACTACTCCATTGTTTGCTAACACGTGTACACTGTTACAGATAGCTTATCTTACTAATAACTAGAAATACCAAATTATTGATTTGTGAACCAGTTTGTGTAATAGGTGGCTATCTATGCTGATAACTAACTCATATCTAGAAATATCTCTTTTTCTAGTAACCTACTTTAATTAAAATTAGAAGAAATTTATTGAATATCAATAATTACCTTAGTTTTAAAGTAGAAAGAGCTAATGATTCGAGAAGTTACAACTTATTGTCAACTTTATCTCTGAGTGTTAAGCTTGGAAATGGATCAAGAATAAATTGCATTGAATGCAATAAAATTAGAAGAAATGCATATTAAATCAAAATGTTTGCCGTCCCTAGAGTGGCTTTGGTAAAACAATTGTATCGGTTGATAAACTTGGTCGAATTGCTTAAGGTCAGACGACAATAGATGAATGAATATCCTGTTACCTAACAACAGAATAGCGTTAAAAGTCAACTTTTACGTCACAATCATTACACAACGCGGTGTTAAAAGCGTAAGTTTGTAAACGCGAAAGTTTCGCAACGTTCGCGTCATTGTAAACACAAAACAAAGATAATTAAGGTACCCGTGTAGAGCTACTTTGAAGCTTCAAAGTCTCCGTATACATCTAAAAATAGTTTCATTGAAATGTTTGATGTTCGCGAAAACAAGACAAGAGATCCTTCCGGCCTAACCCTTTCACTTCAAACGACTTTGTTTTTGTAAAGCGAAAGAGCCGGCTACGCAGTAGAGGTGCAGGCTCGATGACAATACTCGAACGAGGATGCTAATTAAAAAAACAGTAAACGTCACGTTACCGTTGAATATGAATTCCGGATCTCCCGATGCGATCTGGTCGCGGTTACTGCACAAAGGAATCAATTAGGGCCGCGGTGCGGGCGCGGGCGAAGGCGCGGGCGGTGCCGCAGCCTGGGAAGACAACGATATTGCACTCGTGACGCGTCCTTCACGGTCCCCGTGGCTCACCTTTGCCGGGCATTACGAACTAACAGACAGCTTACGAAATACGCTCAGGGTGGCTGAATGCTCTTAGTTTTAGGTTACATGCCCTACAGACGATGTCTTTTCTGTTAGAGTTCACACCAACTGGTTCGAAAATGTATGGCAATGACATTTGGTTTGTCGAAAAGCGCTTGGAAACATTCTGTTCAATGGCGCTAACGAGATAAAATCAAAAGTAGCAGTTCAATGTTACGCTTGTGCCTTTTTAAAACTTTTCAATAGCTTCCAATGTCTCTCATACGCCTTGCACTTAGGTACTATCACGGTGCAATTCTACGCTAACTGCCTATCCTGTCCACCAAGCAGGGACTGTCACTCCAGTCAGCATATCCTGCGGAAATGTGATGCTGTAGTATGTTGTTGAAACTCCATTCTGCCAGTTCTAAATGTTTATGTGTCGCGTTGTCTCACGAGTTCGGCCCTCGTCTCTTTGAGCCGCAGATCAAAGCACACGCGCTTCTATTAGCCCTGATTACAGCGGCGCACTCGAGGCGCCTCCCTGCCTCGCCGCCTCGTGCCTCGCCTCGCGCTTTCGCCTCGCATTGTCTACCCGCGACCTGCGGGTTAAGATGCCTTGTAGCACCATTGCAAGTTTAATTAGCTCCGCCATTGCTAACATACACTTTTTGAAGTTTTCCGCCAGATCGCAGACACCGTGCCTCGTTGGGAGTGTTCAAACGGTCTCGCTCTGACTATAGAAAAGTATTTAATGCTCCATCGCCAAAGCATTGTCAACTTAGTCCATTTTTTGATATCATATTACACTGTAATCATCTCACATATGGTTGTCCATATTTTAGCCGCACAGCGTATGAAGAGAGTTATGCGAAAAATGTCTGTGTTTTCGAATCAGATACTTTAAAATATTAGAGTATTTAAGGAGATATAATAACCGGGTCATATAACGACAGATTCACTTAAGTAAATAAGTGTAGTTAAAAGAATAACTAGTGTTTGAAAAAATGTAGCCAAATTACGACCACTTTAGCTGAGACTTAGAAGCCAGAACTATTGATTGATGATGATAAGCTGTATGTGTCTACAGTATTCGTATATGTCCAACACTGAACATTCAAATGTAAATTAGCTAACAAACTATTTCATATGAGTGACTATCGTCTCTTCGCTTTGGTTCAGCTAAAGCCCGTAAACGAGATTCTTTAAAAGGTCATAATTATCCTTCTGATAACCAATATAAATGCAACAACCACTACATATCAATCCAAGCTTAGCATAAACAGTGTTCTGTTACAGTCTTATTATGTATTGATTTTGATTGATTCATATTCTTAAAACGAAAATGACCAACCTTTCCGAATATTCCCAATGATTTCGAACTGCTGATGCCTGCGTATAAATCAGTGGACGTAAATGATACGCCGCGAGCCGATGACGCCACGCACCCGCTGGTATCAACAGCTCAGTATTTGTTTATACGTTAAACATTACAGACATTAACCTTGAAGGTAAATACAATACATGAAAGCAAACAGGAGCAAGTCAACGTGAACCATTAGGGCGTCAGCGCGGCAGTTACCGACATTATACAGGAAGCGAACCGATACAATTATTGGGTTTGCTCGTTATTTAGTCAATGTATGAAGATGTGTATGGGCACCCTGACCAGGGCTGCCACTTTAATGACGAGAAAATAAATTACATTTTTTAATTTGAAAAGATGTTTTTATAGTCAATCCGAGCACAGCGTAGGTAACGATTACCAAAAATATATATGTATTATTGTCATTGGATATCAGAGATGGGTTAAATTTTAGTTCGTTCTATTGATCTTATTGCGTTAACTACATAAAATATTGCAGAAATATTCTTAAATTTTACTTCCACTGAATAGTTTTTCAATCGAATTTCGACCTGATTTAGTATATCGATATTTGTACCAGTTCTTGCTTAATAATGATAAAAAATCGATTATCATAGCAATAATCATCATGACTTGTATTCACCAGAGGTGCTGAGTCTAGTTATTTCTTCCAAACATTATGTTACAACAATAGCTACCTTAGTTTATGTAGACACGATAGTGACCTTGACGGATTTTATTTATGCAATGTAAGGCGAATAGTGAACGGTATCTGATTAAAGACATAACTGACTTCAAAGAAGAGTATTTTCTCGATTCGAGTGTATTTTTTTATTTCATAACTACTGCATGTTGGTGACTCTTTTTTATAAGAAAGTCGATACTTTATTTACTTTTAATGGTTGTAAAATATAACAAAATGGTGATTAAATTGTCAGTCGTGTGTTGGAAACGAAGTTGTCCACCTAAAGTGAGTTTTGCATAAGTTTTGCATTGGGAGTTAAGCAACAGCGGGCTCTGATGGTAAAATGCTGAGTGGTCGCTAATGGGACAAAAACCTAAGGGGTTTCCGTGCTTCGGAGTACGTAAAGCCATTGGTCTGGATTGTTATCGTCGGATGGCAATTGTTACGCTATGTCGGAGGCCTACGCGGCATAAAACCTCGGATATTCGGGTTCGCACCTCTCTACCGGCATTGCAGCGGCGTGTTGAAGTATGCTCTAGGCCTCCTCTGAGGAGAGACCTGCGCTTAGTACGCTACTCATGGGTTGAAGCTATTGCATTAATAATATCGTGATACTGAATGTTTCCAGCAGTCTGTACCGCGACCCTGCGAGGCTGACGACGGCGCGAGCAGCTGATCAAACAAACTTCATTAAAATATGATTGCCCGGTAAATGTTCGGAGCAGCTTGCTTCGACACATTTAACACCGCCCTAACTATCTCACTATTTCCAGTGTATTCAAGATCTAATTTAGATTAACTTTATTATCTCTACAGGAGCCAAAATCCTTACTAATATTATTAATGAGAAAGTAACTCTGTCTGTTACCTTTTCGTGACTAAACTGCTTACCGATTTTGATAAAACTTGGTACAGAGGTAGAATGGAACTTGAAGAAAAACATAGGCTACTTTTATCGTGGAAAAAAGGTTGAAGGGGTTCAATTAGGGGATGAAAGTTTATATGGAAGTTCTTCATTATCGAAGACTAATGTCTGTCTGCGGCGTCACCTGCGTGGTAGGTACGTCGATAAAAATATCCTATGTATTATTCCACACTATATTTTATCTGAGTACCAAATTACATCCAAATCGGTTCAATATTTTTAGCGTGAAAGATTAACAAACTTCCATTCATCCTTACAAACTTTCACATTTTTAATATTTAATAGAATATACACAAAACAGTTTGTACATTTTCATTAGACGTCCCAAATTTTGTCTGTGGTTTAAAAAACCGAGTCATTTACATGTATTTGCGTCTGTGATCTACCCAGATAACTGAATTTGTAACGGATATCGTTCGATAAGTCGACAAACTCTACAGATAGGTATCGCAATCACTTGGAACATACTTATTATGTACCTTGCTTATTTAATTGGGAGTTTCATACGCCAGAATTCTTCCGTCTCATGATCCAACATACCTGCTCCATGTGTTACGTGCAACATGCATTCAAGATTAGTCTTAACATTCAAATTGAGGCTTCTTGTTGGCTAGCGATATATAATTTGCAAGACATTAAAGATTTTCTGTAGTAATGAAAAGCATCAATCTATCAACGGTTTATTTTGCAGGATAAAAAGATTCAAAACACAAAATCATTATCACTAGATGAAATATTTATGAACGTTTTCACTTTTATTTATATATAGTTTATTGTTAAAAACTTTCTAATAGGCTAACAAAGGGCGGATTTAATGCCTAGGTGCAATCCCTGTCAGTCGACCCAGGTTGATGGTGAAAATGTGTTATTATAATATTTGAACACCTATCCTAGCTAATCAGGCAAAATTTTAATAAGCATTAAATATAATTAAAATTTCTACTGCGCAATAAATGATAAAGTATTAGGAACTAATAGCTCACTTCGCAACAGTTACCAAAACAAGTCAATATCTTAACATTAAAATTAATAATAATAGAGTTATTGAAAAAAAAATGTATAGTGTCTAAATGTAAATATTAAATCTGTTAATTTCTCAGGTATGACAGAAGAATATAAAAAATTATTCCTTGATAAAAAGACCCGAATATATTTAGTATTTTAATATTATGTTAACGTCTTCCTCCCCTATAAAAATCAATGGTGCCCAATTTTCTGAATCTGAATGAAGTTTCGAATTATATTACGATATAAAATGAGCGCAACAAACGAAGTACAGGAAGTAATTACTGATGACAACTCTCCCCAAATCTTCTGCCGTCATCTACTGCCGTCTTTAAATCGAATTCTTTATTTCATTCTCTCAATCGGAACCAGCTCGTTCGGCCGTCGTAAAGCGAAAATAAATTGGAAAAATATTACGTTTCTACTTTCAACGACTTCGGTCGACTCTGTTTCTATAGTATCTATATAGTGTGAAGCGGAGAACTTCTTTCTTTCGTTCCTTCGTCAGTCCCAGAAGAATATGGTTCTATTTGAGTTAGATTTTAGTTCACTATAGTGTAGGACAGTTTATAAAATCTTTCATATTTCGAGCGAATCTTTAGATTCGCTGCTCGATGTTGAACGAAGCAGACGTGTTTATCGCTGTTACATCTAAATAAAAATATCAGAACTGTACAAAATTAACCTTTAAGATAAAAGTGTTTAAGTTCGATCTTCATTGTGTACGCATACTGCAATATTTCGTTATCAGCACGACAAACAGTGAGTAAACGACACTTCCGATATTCTATCTCACTTATCTACCTGCGGCCATTACATCGACGTGCCGACTAGATCGTCTGTGGCCAGTCCCTAGTGGTGTGGTACAAACCATGAGCGTGACGCGATCACCGCCCTCCCGAAGCGGTTCACTAACAGATCTACCGAGTTTAAGCAAGGACGCAGTGGGACATCAAATCACGATGCGGAAACGTAAACAACCGGAACAGGCTTGCTCATGCACACAAGAACTGCAAGGTTTTCGTAAAGATATAACGGCTTTTCTCGAAACTTTTACAAATAATCAGGAGGAAAGTTTGAAGTTTATGCGGGACACTATGTCTGAAATGAAAACGCAGCTAAACGACATAAAAATTTCAATGGATCGGATGAACAGTGAACAAAACAACATGAAAACACAAATCACGAATCTTACAGAAAAAAACACAGAAGTGGAGAAGAAAATTCAAGATATAGAAAATAAATTCGCAGAAATGAAAAACCAGAACACTAACAAACCGTCAATAAAATTTAATGAATTTATCTGGCAAGAAATACGTGAACGCGCAGAAAGGCAAAAAAACATTCTGTTACTGGGGATACCGGAAAGCAATGCAATGCAATCTACTACCGATGATATTTCTGATTTGAGAGAAGTAACTAAGGTTTTGAATAACCTAATTGAAAACTGTCCGCAACCTACAAAGACATTTAGACTTGGAAAGTATAATGCAAGAAAAGACCGCATGATCAAAGTATGCTTCGAATCACCTGATACCGTTAAGGCATTGCTACGTAAGAAAGAAAATCTCCCGAGTAATATTAAGATATACTATGATCAGACTCCAGCGCAGCAAAATTACCTAAAAGAATTAAAAGAAGAAATGCTGCAAAGAAATTCCAATGGAGAAACCAATATCACGATAAAATACGTAAAGGGGGTTCCAAAAATAGTGCAAGATGTAAAGTCAAAAAACTAACGGAGTCAACATTGCTTAGTACCGATAACACATCTGAAGTAACATATGAAATACTAAACGATTATAATAATGCACATACAAAAAATTCAAGTTTAAATTTTTTCTACGGCAATATCAGAAGCATTTGTAAACCAGGAAAATTTGATGAATTCAGGTGTATATTGCAATCTTTCTCAAAGTGTATCCATATAATACTATTGACAGAAACATGGATACAATCAGCGGAGCATGCGCAACTA
>DWJZ01008851.1:0-11072 GCA_018249125.1 Asbolis capucinus
ATATACATATATAGTTTGTTTGATTGTTATAATACAATAAAGAAATATGTGACAAATATACATAAGCGGAGTAACAAGTTTGATAGTGTTTGGCCTATTCCGACTGCAAACCATTTTAGGACCAATTGACGGCGATTTGACCTGCAAATTCAGTTTAGTTCCCCTCCCAATCGTGTTTACGGACCAAATTCGTTTTTCGTTACACTTACTGTTCACATACGACGATTTCCGGCGGAGTACTGCACATTTCCTGTCTAACTTCGGCTTTGCGACGCTAGCCGATATTTTACAAGGTTTTCAGGGTTCCGTCTGATGAATGGAACCTTTATTTCACTCCAACTTATAACTGCTGGACTCGAGTCAATAACAGAGCTGTCTCCAACTAAACACTCTGAAAGTTTACTCAATAATGTAATTTAACTAGTACTTATTTGGTTTTATACCGATATTTTGAGTTACGTGATGGTCAAGGTATGCTCAGTATAAGTTTAATAAGGTTTATTAAAATATTTAGAAACACAAGCTTTAATTATAGATCCCTAATACAAAGAAATACACAAAATTTCATAATTATATTGTTAACATTTGTGGAGTTCCTTTGTCTGGAGCCGATCCTGAACGTAGTATCAAGTTATGCTTATCATAAAAACGCATTGTCATCAGGTCGGAAGGATTACGTAAAATTTCAGCTCCGTAGGAAGGAAATAGGAAGTGGGTCTAATTAAGCTTGCAAGATTTGACCCGTAGCAAACAAATATACTAACATACTAATATACAAACATACACTACAAGTTAAATAAACGCTTGTAAAAACGTGATTATTTAAATTCAAAAATATTTATTCGCGTACGTAAATATTTGTCATACATTTATGGCCGTCTTTTCTGATTCAACCACCGCTCCGTAAAAGCGCTTCATTGTTGAGAAGCAGCGAAAGAAACTCCTAACTCTTCGTAAAATCCCACAGAATGTCAACTCATACACCCAGCTTTTATTTGATCATAATACCGTTTTCAATTTCTAGCGAAAGCGATGGCAACGACGAGATTGGCGCGTAAAAGTCGCGTAAACATTCGGGCGGTTGCAGGGCAGTTATATCCAGTAGTAACCGGTTTACGGCGGTTCAGAGTGTAAAGAGATAACGTTCTTTATGTGTGTAATCATTTTGCGTTACGACGGATTTCGTCGTTGGTGAGTGTTTTAAGGTTTCTGTTTGTTATGTTACGTTTTTCAATGCATATTCAATGGTGCATTTCAAATTTTGTAAAACCCAGAAAATCTTTTAGTCTTCTGTAGTGTGAAAACGACCTTAAAATCCTTTTGATTCCTACTCCTCTGGCATAGATTTCTAAATCTTAACTCGTGAACTTGAATATATGTTACTGTTGCGGCTATTATAATTTCTTGTAAAAATAATAATTACAAAAACTTAAAATACGCATAAACAACATGATCTAAAACGTAGAAAAAATACGTTTTCAATGAGACTAAACACGACCGGTGTACGGTAGCCATCCCCGCGGTCCAGATCTACCTTCTAGTTCTATCACCACGTCCTCGTCTCCAGGTGATATGAAGAGGACTCATCAAGACGATTCTAAAGAGCCCCCAAACATAACGGGTTTACTAGTACCCAGCCCAGGGTTTCCAATGCACCTTCCAGTTCCATCCACCACCCATTCCACCGGATCAGCTTGGTAGAATCAAATTGACACACACATCAGAGTTACACACACACACACATACATAAATGCCAAGTTTCGTGCAGATACAGTAATAAGAAGTGGGTGAAATTTAGCTTTATAGATTCCATTACATATAAGTCAAGCTAATATTAACCATTTATAAGTAAATTAGTGAAAAATTAAAGAATCTATACAACTAAGAAGCAGCTCATTTTTAGGTTAAAATTTTAATTTATTTAAAGAGTATTTATTGGTGTGAGGTATAAAAATAGTTATTGAAATAAAGTGGAGATAAAATTAAAGTTTTGTTAAATACCATATGGTTTGGACTGAAAATCAATATTCCTGGTCCTTCGCTGTTCCATGTCTTATTCTGAGTGTTATCTTTTACGTCACAATAATCTTTTCAAATATATATATATATATATATATTGTTTGTCAAGCAACTATATAATAACTTCTAGGATAACTAAACCTTTTCGTTCTCTCAAATAAAAAAACCTATTTTTACGTAAATACGTTGAGACAATCCTTTACATCTAATACTCCCACATGGTTCATTTCATTACGTTTTACAAGCGGTACAACAGCGCGACCTGAATTTCCCTGTTGATCATAACGCCGCGCCTGTATATCGGCTGTGATTACAAATTTAAACAGTCAGCTAATATGAATGACAACGGGCCTACCTACTCGACATTCATTTCCCTCGGCGAAGGCCTGTAAGACAGGTCTTATAACTTACACGGCATCGCCTAAGATGTGAATGCGTTACCTTAAATAGGTGAGGTTCTGGTTGACAGGGAACTTATACTTAATAATATTATAAATGCCAAAGTCTATTTTACGCTTGCACGCTTAAGTTACTGAACTGATTTTGATTAAATTTGGTGCGGGGTACTAGGACTTGGGATAGTCTATGTCGTATCTTTTATCGCGAAAAATAGGTTGGGTTAATGAACTATAAGAAAAGTATGTTCAGGGTGGGAATCGAACCCACGACCACCTGCCTAGGAATCAGGTTAGGACTAAGTCAGACCAACGAGCCATAATGTCCTGACCAAATCAAAAGCAACTCGAGTCAATTCAGAAAACAAGAAACACGAATTTATTTTTACAATAACAACATCTAACACGCTGAATAGGATTAAATTAGAAGTGGAACAATTTTCGACATTTGAATTGGCGGACTGCAAACACGTTTATACATATCTGATGAAGGTGCTGGCTTTGGCGCCCTATAATCCAGATACGACCCTTGAATGCGAGCGAACGAGCGGGTGGCCGAGGTTTTTGAGTGGCCCTTCAATCAGCCCTTACTTGCGGGCATGCGCGGGGGAACTAGAGGACCGTTCTGCTTAGGCCCTTTGACACGACCCTGTAGCGCACTCGTCATCTAATGATTCTTTCTGCTGATGACTGACTCGGCTAATACACCACCCTACCTCATATTTAGTTAACAATTCACGGAGAATTTAATTTTTTAATCTGTTGGAAATAGGTTTTTTTTTTAATAAAAATGATTGGACGTTTGAAGTGCTAGTACTTCGTGGATAGATTTATTGATATTTATAATAAAACTAGCTGTACCCGGCGCGTTGCTACGCGTCAACTCATCAACCATGTGTCCGTTGATATAATTTTGGTACTTTTTCCAGAGAATTTTTAAACAAAGTTGCTAAAGACATCTGTTCTATCTCCTACCATTTCAGAGTTTATAAAGGACAAACAAACTCACAAACATTCATTTATACCTATATATATTGACGGTATTTCAATTGACGATAGTGTTCCTATTTTAAATTTAAATCCTAAGTCAAAATCATTGTTAAGCTGACTTACTATTTTAAAATATAAAAAAGATTATATATAAAATACTGCAACATATTTGATTTATGTCTAACTGTAAATATGTATACTCATATATATATATATATATATATATATGATAGTCAATTGTAATTGTAACTGAGTAAGTTGGAGAATTATACTTTAGGAGGTTCCTGCCACTTCTTCCTCGACCATCAGTTGATGATATGGGAAGCCGTTAGACATTTTACTAAAACCATCTTAATTTGACGCTTAAATTGGATCTAACTTTGAAGAGATTGAATGATAAAATGACGATTAAAAAGATCTTTTGTCATATTGAAATGATCGTTTTTGTAATGAGCAGAGTTACTGAATAATGAATTGAATTATAATATAAGGTAGATGTTATTAAACTTCATGTCTATTAAGATTCCTGTGAATTTCACAATTTAATCTGAAATTTACGAAAATGAATTTTACGAAAATGAAATTTACAAATGAATACGTATGTCTTGGAAATATTAAATAGTCGGTGTTCCCGTTCGATTACAATGTAAACGTCTTCAAGTCAAGAGTGAATAGGCTTTTACTAAGTTAGTGCGCTTTGCCAGCGAAGACTTCATCGCCACTTACCACCAGGTGCGGTCGTAGTTGAGCGCTAACTTGTCTAAGGTAAAAAAAATATTATTAAAAATTCAATTCTATTTTAATTCGTTTAATTTTTGAGCAATATTGTAAAATGTATTCGTCCGTAATTAGGATTTTTTTTATATTCTTTATATTTTTTTATATATTTTTTTTATATTCTTCATAAAATTATTTTCAAAAATGTATGTAAAAACAACCCGAAGCGATCACGTAGCACTGGTCACCCACCCATTTCATGACCGCTGTTACTTAACTTCACACATCACTTACGATATACGCAAGCCGCTGTGCTACATGCGACGATATACAGAGGTAATGTTGGTTGAACATAATAACATTATTACTTGCTCGTACAAGAGAAGTGGCGCGAATCTTGCGGTTAGCGTGTAGGGTGTGGTTGCGTCGGTGACGTCACACAACTGCTACTTCTGGCGTGTTATTTTATATGCCGGAATTTTGCTGGGACGATTTGTGCAGATAAATATTTGTTCTTCGGTTATGGATGTTATTTGTTTGGTCTTTCTGTATGTTTATTTTTTTACCTACATGCCACCTTATAAGTATGAAAGTAACTATTCCACGAAGGCGAAGTCGCGGGCGTAAGCTAGTTTTCTTATACGTATAAATGTAAAGTTCGGAACTTGAAAATCTGTCACTTACAACGTTTTTATACGGGTGCACATAGATGTTACATTCGAAACGTAATTTTCTCCATTCGAAACTCCTTTGCTACATGAAATATAGATATTTGTAGCATTAAAGAAAACGAAGACTGAGTGCATAGCGTTTTAAACTTATACGGATACCTATTGAAAAGATATTTGATCTTGTTTCATTCAAACTTTTGCTTACAAAATATAGTAAAGGGATGCTGGATATTTTTCAATATTTCCCGTTTGCCATACTCAATAGAACATAATATATTCAGTCGATATGAAGGCATCTGAAAGTCGTTATCATGTCAAAGAAACTATCACATTACCGGACTCAAAGACTGGCGGTTTGTTTGATATCAGTCAGCCCGATAGATTTTACTCAATAAATTGGATTATGGAGTTCCTTAAAAAATGTACACTGAATTATGTACTAGGAATATTTATGTCTTTGTATCGAAATATCTCGGTACCTATTATTATCGATACTCATCTGTTATCGGGTTTTCATTACTTTTTCTTATAAACCACTTTCAAAATTTTACTGTTTCAAGTTTGCTTGCTTTATTTCTATCAGGTTCTATAGTATTAAGTTTCTAAATTTTGACTTATGTTTTAATTTCAACATGACTATTTTTGAATCATATACAGCATGATCAGAAATCCATGAAAAATGACGGCTGTGATTCCCTTTTTCCATTTTTGTCGCGCCATGCTGCGGATGGATGGATGGATGTTACTCTTTTGCAGAAACTACTGAATGGATCCGAATGAAATTTGGTACAGGTATAGATCATAGTCTGGAATAACATATTGGCTACTTTTTATCAAGGTTCCTGCCTCGCGGGTGAAGCTTGAATCGGTATAAAGCTCAGTTGAAAAGTGGAAACTAGTATCGATATAAAGCTGAGTAGTTTACTTTTTAAAGTTGTTTACCAGGTCATATATTAATAATGGTATAAAAATTAAGTTAAATGTTAATAGTACAAATTATACTTAATGTAGAAAAAATACCAAATAAATATTATTAACAATATATACTTCACTAGTATATGCCTTCACCTTCGCCCACGTGATAGTTACGTTTATGAAAAGTAGCTTATGTGCTATATCAGACTATAATCTATCTCTTTACCAAATTTCATCCGGATCCGTTCAGTAGATTTTGCATGAAGGAGTAATAACCATACATCCTCACAAACTTTCGCATTTATAATGTTACTAGGATTTCTTCTCAGAATTTTCGAGTTGTGTTTTCATATCCATCCTTCTGAGTCAACATACAGTTTAAGGCAGATGTTAATAGGTTCGATTTGAATAGGAAAGAGGTTAATTAAAATATTTAAAAACACAAGATTTAAATATAGAGTCTTAATATGAAGAAACCTTAAAATTTCATAACTGTATTGTTAATCGTTGAGGAGTTCTCTTGTCTGGAGCCATTGCTGAACATAGTTTTAGGTCATGCTTATCAAAAAAAGTCCTAGTCATCTGGACGGAAGGTTTATGCAAAATGTCAGCTCCGTAGTGTAAGAGGAAGTCGGTTTAATTAAGCTTGCAGGATTTGACTTGATACCAACAAAGTAATACACTGACATAAACTGCGAGTTAAATAAAAGCCTGTAAAAAAGTTCTTCTCTTCTTCTCTTCGTCCTTCAGTCATCCTCCTCCCAAGTCTACATCTGTCACCAGTTTTGAGGAAGTGGTAGGTGTGGTCATTTGGTGTCGTCACCAATCCCAGTTGCTTTAGTTACTGCTTCCGCTTTTTTTGCTTCATTACTTTCTACTGCTTGCTTTGCTTTATTACTTTCTTTTGGACAGACAACGCGTTAGTACCACCCCAGTGGTGTTATTAATGTCCATGGACGGCGGTGGTCTCTCACCATCAGGTGACCCACCTGCCCGTTTCCCTGCTTATCACATAAAAAAGTAACTTTTAACAACAGTAATAGCACCGAAATATTCTAAGCGTGTATTACAATTTACATAAACTCCGGCGTCATTCGAGATGTATTAAGGAAATGTTATTTACACTTGGATATGCAGCGAGAATGCAGTTCTGTGTTCGGAATAAAAAGCTATGTTTCGGCTTTGGCGAAGCTTCGGCGAATGAATTATATGGTGTCTGTTATGCTTTGCATGCATTACTTGGTAGCTGCATGCATGAGGGAAATTTTGAAGTTCGTAAACTTGTTGGGGGAAAATATTCTCGCTTTCATTTTCTGCTACATCCTGCACACATGCAGTAATTGTTGATGTTAATAATGTTATAAATGCGATGGATGGATGGGTAGATGGATTAATGGATGAATGGATGTATGTTACTCCTTCACGCAAAAACTGCTAAACGGTTATGAATGAACTTTGGTACATGAATAGATTATATTCGGGAATAATACATAGACTACTTTTTATCAACTAACACCCCAAAAACATGCGGGCGAAGCCGCGGCGTACCCTAGTAAATAAATATTTGCTTGCCCTATTGGTTGACTAATTTTTAATAGATCATTAATAGATCAGTAATCGAACCCGGAACTCCCTCGGCAAACCCCGCACAAAGTACCAGGACATCATAACGAAAAAATATTTGTATCTCTAATCTCAGTATTAACACGCCTGTAAATTTTATTTAAGGAAAAATAAAGCGAAATTTAATAGCATCAAAAGGATAAAAGTGACTAGCGATCGCAGTAAAGTTCATAATTAACATAAGCGGTCAAAGTATTAATTTCACCATTAATTTTGAGTAATTGCGTCGGGATAATTTAGCAGATATTACACTTAAAATTTTATTTATGTTTCGTTTCCCGACCACATGTTTCCGCCTCTAAGTTTAATTGGAGTAAACCCTGGTATTATGATATATGGCTATTAGAATTTATGGTATTGTTTGCACAAAAATTACGAATTGTTATTTTACTGTATCTAATAAGGTTTGTTCTGTTTCAGGTACGTACAATATTTGAAATTTGAGCACCTGGAAGCGGTGAGTTTATAATTGCGATAATTTCGTTTATGTATCTAATATCTTTGTAGAATATTATCTATGGTTTTTTATTTTAAATTAATTTGATACCGTAGTTGAAGGATTCTTGAATTCCTCAATTAAAGACATTTTTAACTGTTAATTTAATATACTATTTTTATTGCTGTATTTCCAGTTTGTAGGGATGTTAAATTCCTTATACTACATTTGATTAATCTGCATAACACAGATATATTAAACAAAACAAATTAAAGATTCATTCTGTACATTAACTTTAAAGCAACTTAAAAATAACGGTTCTTAATAAGATAAACAAATATTGATTTAGTTGTTTAAAATACAATATAAATAAATATTATTAAAAAAAAAATTAAAACCGATTAACCTAAAAACCACTCGTCAGTTCGACCAAGTCTCTAACTAAAAAAGAATTATTAAAATCAGTCCACTCAGTAAAAAGTCCTGAGGTAACATACATAAGAAAAACTTGAAAACTAATTGAAAACCTCCTCCTTTTTTGAATTGATTATATTCAAGTACTTTTTCGACAGAAAAAGTTCATACTTCCCCCTCCTCGCTACGCCCATGTCCACGACGATATAAGATAAAAAGCATAGTACTAAAATCCAAAAAGATTTTGTAACTAAATAAAAAAATACAGACGTTTGATTCATCCTTTCTTTACAAAATCGATTTAGTTTCACGCGTGGCCCCCTCAAGTACCATAAGTCTCGTGGCTTAGGAAGGCAGACAAAAATCTGCTCTTCACCTCAGACGAATACCTCTTGAGGTTACGCAGCGGCACCGGTCAAGTGCTTTTGAATACCGATACTGTGAAGCCTCGATCAATGTACCTGCTTCGGTTTTATGTCGACTTTTTTATCGGGATGCCGTTGAGTAAGGTATTGTGAGTAAGGTAGTAAAAGTAAGGTAGAAAGTAGAATATATATATGTACATAGAAAAGGACAAAAAAGTTTTTTGCAATTTATGCTAAAAAATTTTTTTACTTACTTTTTTAATCAAATATTTTTCAAGTAATCATGTTTGGAAGTAGACCAAAAATATATACCTACCTTAATAAAAAAACGACTTAAATAGGTAAAAAATTTAGGTGAAAAAATTAATGCAATTTTTTTTTTTTTTTAAGTAATTTATTCATGTTTCTTTTTCCTTTTTTTAATAAAATATTGTTTTAATACTTATTATTATTTAATAGACTATTTTAAAATATTTTTAAAGCGCGTTTTGGTTACTCATGGAACTGTTAAAAACTTTTATTTCTTCGCTAAAAAAATACTAAAAGGATCAGGTACGTAGTTTCTAAACAACATTACATTAAAACAACCTTCTTTAACCCATACAATATACTAAAAAAGATCAGGTACGTAATTTATAAAAAAAAAAATTACATAAAAATAACCTTCTTTAACCCATGCAATTTCCAATAAACGAAAAATATTCATCAGACAATAACAACTATATATTAAAAACAAAAATAGTAGACGTATACTTCTAACGTTTAAAATGAGATCACAACCCAAGAATCACCGCTATATTTATTCAAACCGATAAAAAGAGGGAATCCTAAAACGTTATTGTGTGATTGTAATCCGCTAAAGGCGATACTAGAATAGCCGATATTGGAACAGTCTTGCCGGAAATGGTCGGGTGCGAGACGCAAGCTCAAGCTGCTTGATAATGGATTTGGTTACATTTGTTCTTACAACTAAACATACGAGATATTTGTTTTAAATAGCATTAAATATAATCAGCTACTATAACAGCTTAGGCCTATGGCGAAGTCTTTGGATGAGGCTTCAAGAAAAACGTGGTTACGTGGTTCTATCGTCGTCCTCTCGACTCCAGGATGCTCCCTTACTCCTTCACCTAAAATCTTTTTCCTCGCAATATTTTTAACATTGCAAAATTTCGTAAACTGCATGTGAATTAAATGCGAGGCATATAATCTGGGCATTCTAACCCTCGATTGCACATAACCCTTACTCTGCAGTAGGTACTTACAATTCAAATGTAAAATACCAAATAGTATTTCCAAATGTAAAATTCTGCATAATTAATCCCAATGTAAAATTCCGTATAATTAAAGTTGGTGCAGCAACAATCCTTCAAATAAGTAAAAATGTACTGTAAGCCACCAGCAACAAACAGCTTAGCGTAAAACCTCGTTAGAATTTAATTCAGTTTAAAGTTCACGGATCGTAGTATCGTCTTTCCACCGTGCCGCAGGGAAATTTACTCTCTAAATGGACTGTGTGCGCGTTTACCACTGCATATTATTAAAATAATCACTAATATGCTGTTTTTTTTTCATTGTGAGAAAGTTGCCGTTGGATTGTTTCGCTATTGCAATTTACTATTCTACTACTGGGCTAATACTTGCTCTGTAATATGAAAAAAAACTTGGATAACACAATTACAAATCATACATAACACCCATAATCCGTGATTAAATCCATCCAACTATTAGCCTTTCAGTCCACTGTTGGACATAAGTGTCCCTCAATTTACACCGCTCTGATTGGTCTTGAATCTTTTGAATCCTCCGGATATCCACTGACTCCTTCAGGTCGTCAGTCCACCTGGTCGGATGCCCTGTGCTCCTTTTACCGAGCTCTGACCTCCATTCGAGGACATTTCTTACCCATGGCTGTCGGTCCTACGAACATACATAGATCAATACGTTTTAATCTAAATTATATTGATAAAAATTTAATCAAAATAATACAAAACCATCACGAACAGAAAACATACATTAAAACAAAAAATGAGTACTCTCATAACTTTTACAATATGATATATTTAAGATACTTACAGAGATGGAAAAGTTACAGGACTAAAAGTGCTAAAAGCACAGTTGCGCTAATCCTCCTTCGATATCGGGTACTCCAGATATAATATAAATAAGAATCACGTATGTAATAAGAGGAAGAGCAAGCGCATTCCTCGCACGTCCCAGGGCTTGGCCGGCTTAGTCCAACTTGGCTCATTACACATCACTCTACAATATGTTTGACTGTTTACAAAATTAAAGTTTTTTACAATACACTATAGCTGTAAAAAATATCTTAACTTTGGTAATAATAGTCATATTGTTTTGTAAAAAAGTTGTTTTTATGTTGATGATTTTATGGCATCATATTTGACAGGCTGGTTGGTCTACTGGTCAGTGAACCTAACTGCTATACCAAAGGTCGTGGGTTCGATTCCCACCCAGGTCAAACTTTTCTGTGATGAGCAGGAATATTTGTTCTGTGTGTCTGGGT
>DWJZ01008852.1:0-11071 GCA_018249125.1 Asbolis capucinus
TAACAAACAACATGCTAAGAATAAAGATGGAACCCCACGGTCCTTGTAGAGCATGAAGAAGTGCTCCAATGCGGATTGGTGGAGGAGATAGTGGAACCCAAGTGTCTAAAGTTTTAATGCCGCTTGAAGACCTTCAAAATGGCTTAAAAATTGCTATCTACCAATAACAACTGCTACCGTTGCCTTAACTGCAAAGCAGGGAAGCAATCATGAATTTTGTGGCTACTAGCGGTTACCCAACCTCCTACTGACCGCGCCCCTTGATGCTGCACTTTCGCAATCGCTTACAATCAAAATAAACTGTCGTCTTCAGAACGTTGCGTATATACCGTGGGAATCGAACTTGCCCCAACTTTACTAATATTATAAATTCTAAGGTATGTCTGTTATCTATGCTAAATTTCAGAACATTTTTGCATGCCTTACAAAGCGGAACTTGACGGATTTAAAATTCTGTAAAGTACATCTATACACTTACCCTAGTTCATGCAATTGTATAAAAATAAAATAAAACAAAATCTTTAAATTACAGAACCGATTCTAATGAAACTTTGTCGAATTGAATTTGAAAAACAACTATGACTATTTATTTTTAAGTAGAGTAAGTTTTTCATTATCGAAGAACAAGAAAATTAATAATCTTTATACACAATACAATAAAGAAAATGTATTAACATTAAAATATTGTACTACTATCAAAAAGGCATTTTCGTTACTGATTTCCCTGAGGGCAATTTAATTATCGGTTCAATAATATCAAATAAATCAATTTTGACCAACGTAATACAATTTGTACCAATTGCAAAAATGATACTTGTTTACTAGTAGGTGTTATAAATCAATTTTGAACAACTTTAATACAATTTGTACCAATTGCAAAAATGATACTTGTTTACTAGTAGGTGTAATAAATCAATTTTGACCAACTTTAATACAATTTGTACCAATTGCAAAAATGATACTTGTTTAAGGTAGGTGTAATAAATCAATTTTGACCAACTTTAATACAATTTGTAACAATTGCAAATATGATACTTGTTTACTAGTAGCTGTAATATTAACCATTCGCCCGCATTCTACGCGGTTTTCTTTATCATACGTTTTCATTGTGAAAATAATACTATATCTTTTAAATTTTCAATCGTATTACCGTAATATTATATTAAATCTAGGGCTTTTATTTATCGGATATTGAAATGGGATTGTGTTGTGTGGTTTTCGTTTTAATTAAACTTACATTATATTTAATTTATATTAAGAATGCATTGAATAAATATTTACATCCTCTTACTTACACTGAAACTGAGTCACTGCTACAACTGTAAACAACATATATTTATAAACATACATTCTTAAATATCCTCTCATACACATTCATACGCTCACTCTAACATCTACACACACAAACACCCACATAAACATATACATAAATAAACACACACACACGCTCACTCACTCACAAACTCAGACACACACACAGATACATACACTGAAAAATACATTTTTTTTAAATATATATATTTATCGTTGTAGTTATAATGATTAATTCATATGTGGAAGAGCAGATGCTCCTATTACAGGCACCTTGTGCTCAAAAGGAATTTCTAGCCCCTTACTAATGTAATTGTTTTTGTTAATAAATAAAAATTTATGATTATGATTACTATAAAACATCTAAATATCTCTTTTAATTGAGTTCTATTGTATCGACAAAGTTTACTTTAAGATGGTTTTCCAAGATCTTTGAATTTAACGACTTTTTTTTTGTAACAAAGACGAACAAACAGGCTTAAGGTCCAGTTGATGGTTATTGGTCACCGTCGTCTTTGGACACGTGCTGTTGCACGTTGCTGGATGTTTCCAGGAAGCTGATGCTGCGTTGTCGGCCTTGAAGGAAGATAGTGAGACGATAGTGAATAGACAGTGAGACCAGGTTGAACAATGGCTCGGAACGATTCCCATTATAGTGCCATGGGAATAGTAAAGGTGCGATTGGGATGGAAAAATTACGAAACGTAAGAAGCTAGCTTTACCCAATATAATACGATTATGTAATATGGATAATATATATATATATAATACTATTTGATACTTTTTTTATGCATTAAGTAGTAAGCGCTTGTCTACGATCCCACCTGATGGTAAGTGGCGATGAAGTCTTAGATGGTAAAGCGCACTACCTTAGTAGAAGTCTATTCACTCTTGATTTTAAGACATTTACATTGTAATCGAACCGGAACACCGACACGGACAACTTATTCCAATCCTTAGTAGGATAATAAAAGATGAGGCCAAGCGCGTCGTTCGTACTGACGGGATGTTTACGACGAAGCGGTGGCTACCCGCTGTGCGTCGGCTCGTTTGATGGTGGAATGGGGATGAGGGGATCAAATCATGCAATTCCTGTGTACACTTGAAGTGGAGTTGAGATTTGTGTGGCGTTTATATTACAACACTCATTTCATGACGACATTAGCGTGTTTGGTCTAGTGGTTAGGAAACCTCAGTACTAAATCAGGGGTCGTGGGTAACCCCTCCCAGAACAAACTTTTATGTGATGAGCAGGAATGTTTCCTCTGTCTGGGTGTAATAAATATATAAGTATGTACTTATTAATATACATGCAGTATAGATGTATTTCTGATCACCATAGTATAAGCTAATGCTTACTTTGGGATCAGATGGCAGTGTGTGAGATGTACTGAGATATTTATTTATCCTGTACAATGCATTTACTGATTTACGATCTATGGAGTCATACTGTGACGTTACCTGAAATACAATGTCGGAGTTTTCTACATCGATATAGGTTACGCACTTTGAATCACACATTGCATCTACCCGTAAGATTAGGCTAGCTGAAACCCATCAAAACGTCTATCAAATAGTACAAAAACCTTAATATTTTTCGATAATCATGTTTCCCCTGTCTCCCGATCTATAAAATGGACAATAAAACAGGTATTTTACATTGAGAATTTAATTATACTCCATTCCTGTTTTAAACGTTTAAGTGCTGAGAATTCTGTTTAAATAACGAACGTCCGTTCAGAAAAATCCACGTCATTATCAATTATCTCTGAGAGAAAACGTGGAGCTATTCAAAAGCAGCAGCAAAGACTTTTAATTCTGCAAATAGATAAAAGATAATATCGTGGAGCTCCGAAGAATAAAAGAAGAAAGAAAATTATGAAAGACATGCTTAAAAGGAACTTGTCAGGTGACAGCCACAAGCCCCCGACCCAGTGCTTTGTTGAATAAGAATAAATATTCATTACTTACATTTACGACACGACCTTCTTAGGCTACGCTTTTTAATAATTTACTTGAGTTAAATAACGACTAAGTTGGCTGTTTGTTGTTGCGAACCTCTAAAATATTAAATTGACCTAACCTACATATGCAACCTAACCTAACTTATATATAAATTAGCTGATAGATAAGCTCAGCAGAGCAGGAGTGAGCTGCTCGTTTACGGCAAGTTCATCAACAACATCAGCTACGCATATGATATGGTGCGGTTGATTGATATGATGGGTTGTGCCCATCAGCTCTGGAAGTCCTGATTGATCTGAGAGGTATGGGTTATCCCACGGTCTAAGGTATCTCCAACAAGAGTGAATTGATGGTTTTTAAGGCAGGGAACAAAAGCGCAAAGGCAGTTCCCTCTGTGAAACTTGCAGGAACCATATTGAAAAGAGTTGACAAGACTAACCTTCGGTACTGGATCAGCATAGACTTCTCCGAAGACTTAGATATGGAAAGGGAACGTAGGCCACTGTCAGTAATTTTTATATATGTAGTCTATGGACCAAGTATACTGGCAGGTCATTCAAGGCCCTCACGTGTCCAATATACTAATGGTTTTAGGATGCTGTTGGGGCTGCCTCGGTTTTGTAGCATCCAGCATGTTCGCAGAAGCTCGTTTGGATAGTTTTGCTACCATATTGAGGAAGCACATAGACTAATTTATTTCCTTCATTTAATATTGCTCCATGGTTATTGTTACAGTGTTACCTACTTGCATTATAGTTTGTAGAGGATGGATGGATGTTTTTTACTCCTTTACGCTAAAACTGAACGGTACAGAATGAAATTTGGCACAGACATAAATCATAGTCTGGAATAACACATACATACTTTTCATTAATATACTCTTTGACGTAAAAACTTCTGAAAACAATACTGATCTGATAGAAATGTAACACCGCGACTGATTATGCTCTAGAGTAACACATACATATGTTGACTGCTTCTTAACAAATACACGACGCAAGCCAAACAAGTATACTTATACTGGGAAAGACGTCATTACAACCTAGTACTATTGGCGCCGAGTTAAATGAATTATCGCTTTTGTCGAGGGAAAATCTAAAACTAGTAATAAAGTCCGATTGGTTATATAATTTATGAATTTGAAAACCGTCGTTATCCAAATAACTTAATTTCCCTAAAAGCATTTTAAGAACTTTATCGCTGGACAATAAAACTGACACATTTTTCATTTTCCTCCTTAATTTATGCAGCACTTCGATATTGGTCCAGTTTCAGACTAATATATTTATTGCTTTTGAATTGGGCGGGCGGAAGATCTTCATTTGCTCAAACTGGTGACCCCGACCAAATATATTGTGCGATATTATCGCAACCGAAAATAAAAATGACCTAAATTAACGATTAAAAGGGTCCATATGATTAAAATTAAACATTTTGAGTGACCCTGTAACAAATAAGTACTCTAAAAAGTGACATCCAATTTTCAACTAGAAAAGAATTACTTTCAAATTGATAGACGGTTTTTCTATTCAATAATATTTAACTATAGACATGACATGATCTACCTAAAATTGCTTCCAATAAACTATACTAATTGATACACTTATCACTTAGTCTGTCAATAGCCGCAATAGGAGAGTTGAGTTCTACGTGTCAAAAAATAATCATTTAGATGTTTAAGTTTGACATAAGTTTGACAAAATGGCATCCAAGATGGCGTCTGAAAGACTCAAGAACTGAAGCCTCATCTAATAAAATAACGCAAGTAGCATCATAATACATTAATAAGGTGCTATGACACTTCAAATTATCTGAGGCAATCCACATATAATAAAACATGAATAGGATAAAATTACTGTGGAAGCGAACAGCATCACACAAGCTCAAAATCGCAATAAAGTTTCACTTTGCTAACTTTTATAAAAGCGAGTAATACCACACAAGATCGTTAATTAAAAATGTGGTGAAACACATAAATGCTTTTACTCTCTGACCCAGTTCTGAATGAAAGAGACGTTCTAAACGTAAACACCTATTGCTTGTGATGAAAGTACGCGATCTGATGCAAGGGGTCTTCCCTTCGGCGCTACCGTCGGACTACTTACTGCACATTTTTACAAGACACATCGACAAACGACTTTATCCTTTACACAAAAGAGATAAGGTATCCACGAGTGTCGGAGTAAACTGGCAGATCTTCACATATCGTTTCAAGTTCTATGCAAATTCATAAGCTTACAGGAATAGACAGCCAACTCGATTTCTCTCTGAATACCAATTTGTTCGGTAATATCAATCGTATAACAGAATTAGGGTACGTGACCCTTTTCTTAGCCTTTATTGATATATGACACATTCCGTTGCAATCAAGATATTTTAAAAATTATAAACGATTTTGCTGAATAATTTCTTTGAATGTCTTAATAATGTTGTTCAGGACTGTTTGATGTAACCCCTTGTTACATTAGAAGCGAAGCTTACTCGATATCGATTATCGATTATATTATCGATTATTATATTATCGATTATCGAAGCGACGGAAAACATGAAGCAACGACGAGCGCGGTCGGTGCACGGTCTACTGGCACTTCGGAACTCGTATAGTCGGTGTCAGTTGTTACCGTTACATAGTAAAAACTTCTGTCACTTGGAACTCTAATTGTCTTACCATTCCGTATTGGGTCAGACCCAAGCTCATTAGTAAGCTATGAATAGGTTCAAGGCAGTGTCCCTGCTTTTCAAAGCATGAAAAATATATGGATATAGTAAATAATACAACTTAGAAGTTAATATTCAGAATATTGACTGCCACGTGACTGGAGTTCATTTTAAATACCATGAAACTTCAAAACTTTAAAACTATAGACGTAATGAAGTAAGATTGAAATAATAACTTACTAAGTTTATTTACTAAGTTATTCTAAGCCAGCAACAATAATAATCCGAAGTATTCGTTTTATCCCGCGGCTTGAGAGCAGCTAATTGTCCATTTGCGGGCAGTCGCGCGTGCTGTGCGAAAACAGAGAAATACTCGACCGCCATTTTTAATTCAATTCTTTCGAACAAAGCTGTTGGTGCATTTTTCGTTGCGAGCTACGTGTTTTGTTTCGAAGCAAACGTCTATAACAAAGCGAGGTAAAAAAAATCTTAATTTCCTGTCCTTTGTGACGTCATTTTGTTTTAATTGATTTTGTTTTTACAGGTTTTGTTATAGGCAATTTGACAGTGGTTAGTCAAAGTCAAGTCATTTATTTCATGTATGTATTTTCAATACCCGTATGCACCTAATTTTTTTGGAATCTACCACCGTTTCAGATACCATAATAAAGGGGGGAGAAACGTCGAAACAAAAAATGGCCAGTGTAGGCATGTTATATTTATATGTTTATAGTTATATGTTAGCACTTGCAAGGAGAAACATTATAATTCAAGGTTTGACAATTTTGATTTACAATTTTATCTTTTACTAGTGGCCCGCCCCAACTTCGCACGGGTGGACATTTTGTGTTTTATATTTTGAAATTAACAAAGAGTAAACATTTCTCTAAGACGATAATAATTATTTTTACATTTAGTGCTGTATTTATAGTTATGAAATTTTAAGTATCAACCTGTGTAACTCAGTGATAATGTAGCACTCTAATGGTAAAAGAGTTTTTGAGATCAAGTCAGTACTTTTTGAGTTTATTCGTTATAAACATACAAAAATACAAATCTTTTCTATTTATTATTAGTGTGGATAGACTTTAAGTAAGCACATATATATGTATATTAGAATCTGCAATAACGTATAGACAATTTTTATCAATACGACACTCGGGTGACGCCGTGTGCGGAAGCTAGTTATTGAACAAGATAGGTTTCTACTGTAGGTTTTAATGTAGAAAAAACAACAGTGATCTCACAGTGAACAGTGAATTATAATAGTTTATAATAGCAAAATATGTATTACATATGAATGTCGCATTCCTGCCACACACAACTTGAATTCATTTTTGCTGTCGCACCTATCCGTGTGTATTATGTTGTGGTACAGGGGTAAGCAACCTTTTGAATTGAAGGGACAATTTTAAATTAGATTTTTACTGGAGTGCCGCATTATTTATACTTAATCAAATTTACGTAACGTTTTAGAGTTACTTTATAAAGTTTTTATATATTTGCACAATTATTGCATTATAACGTTCTTTTATATTGTATAATTTTATTTTTTAATACAGTGTTTGACCTAAGCATAAAAAATCTAATTTAAAAATACTCAAAGGGCCGCATGTAGCCCGTGGGCCGCGGATTGCTCACCCCTGTTGTAGTACATTTTGGTGTGGAATACTACGAGCGATAAGCTGAAAGCGATAACAAAGATTACAACAAGCTTTTTCGTTCGTCTGGAATCTATGACCAGACTACTTCTCAATAAAATTTAAAACCTGGATAATTTCGATTCTGTGATTTCCTATCAAAGTTCATATGATTATCTTACAGCTCAAAAGCAGTACAGGTTGATCTAAATAATAGCTTGTCAAATATATTCTCTACGCTAGAGGGAAAAACAGACAGACACGAAGGAGTTATAAGTGTTTATAATTTCCTACCCTAAATTACTTATATACATACATAACTAGCTTTTTCTTGTGGCTATGATTTTAAACTCGTCTCATCGTGAACTGTGTACATTATGCTATGTTACGGGTACTCACGATATATATTTTTCGTGCCGATATTTCGATCCAGTTGCATGGACCATGCTCCCGACTGAACTTGCAGGCTGAAGTTAAAAAAACATATATCGTAAGTACCCATAACATAACATAATGTACACACAAACTTAATTTTGCAAGGATAATTGTAAACATCTCACGTTGCTCGTTCGCTGTGCAACAATACCATTACTTATGCTATGCTATCGCGATGTTTCCGGGACCGCCCGCCGCCCACCTGACAACCGTTTGATCGAAACTTAATAATTATATTATTACCAGCTGACTGTTCGAATAACGATAATTTATGTATGTGCCTTCTAGATAAAATTAAATTTAAAATTCACTTGGCCCTTTAATTCAGAAGGTTGCTCACCCCTGTTTTGCTTAATTAGAGGACCTCCAATATTAATATACAATTTAGTAAATAATCATTCAATGAGAAGCTATTGACAGGATGACAGATGACATTTGACACTATTGTTAGTTCTTTTTGTCATAAAGTCCTATCTGTCAAATCATAGCATCTTGTTTATGGAAAAATCTATTTTTTTACTTAATATAATATTATTGCTGTTGTTCTAAAAAAAAATTGGTACAAAATGATCAACTATTTTCGTTACATAAATACGTACGACCTAAATATTGCTCAGTGGGAGGGCACACTTGTGTAAGTACTACTGCTTGGCTAGTTTAATTAAGTATAGAATTATTAATAACTTGGCTGCAGTGCTAACTATATCAGATATTAGCGTGGATATCGATGGTCCGTGACCTCGATAGAACCAAAGTTAATTTATTGCGCAAATATGACCCTAATCGAAGAAATCGTTAAGTTTACATCACCAACACAAGTAGACGTCATTATTTCGAACATGACGTATTTAATTAAGAATATGGGAATAAAAATGTTGCACTCAAAAATATAGAAATCTGAAAGTCTGATCGTTCTTCTCAACATTTAGCCATCCTCCTTCTCATTGTTCTTCCTCGGTTACTTGAGGGATGTACTGCTTCATTTGTTTTCCCCACTTCAAGAAGCGCGTCTGTCACATCCATAGCAAGTGGCGGTGGTATCATCAGATGAGTTTGTTCGTTTGCTTGCTTAATACGTAAAAAAGCACCTCAAAACAAAATCCAAAATTAAAGACGTTATAAAATACGACGACACAAAAACCACGCTAGGAATAGCAGTGAAATCTAAATGCTACAATGAAGTCAAATCATATAATTTAATATCGATTATTGAATAAATAGTTAATCTGTGTCCCACAACAGTAAAGTGACAGCAAATAACCTCACAATGCAGTGTGGCAGAGCCGAGCGGTTATCGTCGAACACAATGACATTCTAAAGGACGTTAACTTGGAGCCGCAATAGAGAACGATCTCGTAGACCCGTTCCCTAACGAGAGTACAATCGGTGAGCCCAAAGGGTCGCGGACAACAGCCTCGACTGATTCTAAACGATTGGTCAACAACGAATTGTAGTGTCACTTCCGCTTTGGAACTTGTTTTGATTCTGAGTTTGAAATGTTTGAATGACAGTAATTGGGGTTTTTTAAATGAATGTTTCGATTACATTATGTCGGGCAGATACACAGATCAAATACGACATTAAAAAATCGGCGAAAAGCGTGCCATAAAATCTAATTTACATTAAATTCTTTTTTATCAAATTTTTAAATAGTCTTTGATCTCATTACATGAAAACTTTTTATAACTCTATATGTCATGTCATCTCAACCGATCACGGCCTACTATTGAGCTCGGGTCTCTTGTCTGAATGAGAAGGTTAAGGCCATAGTCCACCATGCTGGCCAAGTGCGGATTGACAGACTTCACCCACCTTTGAGTTTTAAGTAACAACTTTGAATTATATAGAGAATAACTCTATACAATTTATATTTATTTATTTTTAGTAATTGGCTGTAATCCACAACACTGTTATTTCGATCAGAAATGAAGGCAATAAAAGGCGCTAAAAACAAACGTCAGTTGCCTAATTTGACACTGACACCGCCAATTCGTGACAAGACGCGATAAAACGTGTAACAATAATATAATTCACGTAGAATGTTGGTTTAATAAGTTTAATTTAAAAATATCTAATGAACCGGTACTAATCGTCAATGAAACATTGCTTGGTGTTTTTAATTGGCTTCATTCTAATGCCGCTACATAAGGAATAGATTAGTCTGACGATGATAGACACATCACTAATTGCAAAAAGTCAGTCTTAGTCACAGACAAAAAATATTATTTTATTGATTTTCTTATATATAATAGGATTATTAATTATTTTATAACTGTTTTGGACTCGTAATTATTGAATAGAAGAAACAGTGATAGCCTAATGGTTTGAACGGTGATCTCTCGATCGGGAGGTCGTAGGTTCCAATTTAATACTCATATTGGTTCTCCATAAAGTTCTCAAAGGTTAGTGAAGTCTATCGATCTGACCTTGGCCAGCGTGGTGGACTATGGCCTGTAGGTCAGTTATAGGCTGAAATGATCATTATGCGTACCGCGATTGGAATAAGTTGCCCGCGTCAGTGTCCCTTTCGATTACAATGTCTTCAAGTCAAGAGTGAGCAGGCTTTACTAAATTAGTGTGCTTAACCATCTCATAAAACAAATTAAATCAATAAATATAAAAAAAATAATGTAGCTATGTCTATAGTATACATATATATATTACATCACACGTGCGCGTGGGTAGAAAATGCACAAATAAATAATAGGGACAAGGGAAAAATCTTATTTAATCATGTTATATTAACATATTGAGATGATAAAATAAAAGTTTTACCTATATTTTAATAAGCGGATTAGATCCGCGTTTAGGTCATATTTTATAAGACCTTTTGACGCCCAAACACGTACACGTTGTTAACACATTTATATTAGGTTTTCCTGGGGCCTTACTACCAACTGTTATTGCAGTATTACTACAAGCTTACTACTTGGAAGTTTTAAATTAGGCGGATGTAGATTATAAAACAAAACTATTATAGTGAACCGTTCCGTTGATGGAGTCTCAAACGAGATTAAACCGTTTGATTTTCTACTTAATTAGTAAACTAATGAGTTAGTGAT
>DWJZ01008853.1:0-11071 GCA_018249125.1 Asbolis capucinus
GCGAAATGGGCAAAGCGCTCAGCTTGTGCCATGGAACGGCTACGAACCACGGCTGCTGATTTTCAGCGCTGCCCTAAAGTCTTTTGCAAGCTAAGACACTTCCTCTGACACTACAAAGCTGAAATTTTGCATATGCTTTAGTCCGATGTCAATGCATTTTTATGATACGCATAACCTGACATTACGTTCAGGATTGGCTCCAGACAACGGAACTCTTCAACAGTAAATAATACAGTAATGAAATTATGCGTATTTCTTTGTATTAAGGATCCATAATTAAAACTTGCGTTTTTATATTATTTCATAAACCTTGTTTTCATATAATATAATATGCTTGACTATAATCCCACCTGATGGTAAGTGGTGATGTTGTCTTAGATGGTAAAGTGCATTAATTTATTTATGAGTTAGTATTTACAATAAAATATTACCTTTTCGTTTATATAAAACGATGCATACAGTTTGAATTGCCACTATGAACAGTAGAACGGCTATACCAGAAGCAATATAGATGTATACATCTAAAAAAAAATCTCTTTTTGATATGTTATAAATACTTGCTAGAAATAACATTAAAATATACTACTTATATTATAAATGCGAAAGTTATGTATGAATGTTTGTTACTTCTTCACGCAAAAACTCCTGATCGGATCTGAATGAAATTAGGCACAGAGATAGATATAGCTTATATAACACACGGTAGTTTTTATCATCGTACCCACCCACAGCGGTGGTTGTTGGGTGTGCTGTATGTTGTCCTATGTGGCCTCTGCAGTTGGGACCAATCGGAGGATGGGCACTTAGTCTGAGAACACCCTGGCCTCGGGTTATCCACAATGTGTACCAAGCTGCCAGCCGCCAATTGCCAGCCAAGCAGCAAGCCATAGTGCACCAAGCTGGTAAAAATATCCTCCATCGAAGTAATAGCTTTGTACTATGTTACGGGTACTCACGATATGTTTTTGGTGCGACATTGTCTATCAATGGGTTGAAGCCACCCTCATCCCTCCGTACAAGAATTCCACGTGTGCACAACACAAAAAACTACATAATACCACTGACCTTAAAATTATTTTATTCCAATCCACGATGTCCCACTGCTGGGCTCAGGTGTATACTGAATGTGAGGAACACAGGGCATAGCGTATTACGCTGGCCAATTATGGATTGGTGGACTTCCACACACCTTTAGGAGTACTCGCAGGAGTGAAGGTTTCCTCAGCATGCTTTCATCGTAGCAAGTTATAATAACTTTGAAAATTAGTCATGTGCGCCGTAAGATTTGAACCCACGACCTTCCGACAGAGAGGCCAACGTTATTAGTACTACTCAAAATTTATTGCGCCTAAGCCTTCTCCCTAGTGTAAGTACTTTGACAAAGTTTTATCGCAATTTGATGAGCGGTTTGACCATGCATTGTGAACAGTCTTGTCGACGATCCCGTGCTCATAGACGGCCAAGAGTCGCTAGAGTTACGTGGAGATGTAGGCTCTCTATGCATCTTCTACCGTATGTATAATAGGGGTTGTTCTGGAGACCTGTTTAATTTATATTCATTCACTTACTTGGATCATCCGGCTTTGTTGAAGCTGATATGTTACCTGATTCTTTATGCTGTTTATGTTCCAGATTTTTGTTATCTACATAAAACAAATATAATAAATAAATACCCTCATATCACTCCCAATGGATTTAATTGTGACAGGCATGATACAACACAAATAATAACTATCCCAAGAACAAACATTCATCTGGGACCTGGAACCTCAGACGCAGCGCTTAGCAGTGTCTCTACCAACAATGCCGTTTAAACAATTTTGTATGTCCCTGCGGTCTGTGAGGTAAATATGTAGGTTAAAGCCTATGGAAATGACGCCATATTGAATTGGCTCAAAACTTAATCCATATCCCATGCTGATAGAGGACGGTGTTGTAGGCGATAGATTCTTATTAAGCTACTTATATCATTAAGGACAGTTACAGCACGCTATCGAAGCGATCGGCTCCTGACTTGAGCTGCTTTGAGCATCTCCGTGTTTTGAACGGCAAGCAAAGCCGTCAGCTACGTTGTTATCGTTATATAGCTCTTTAAGCCACGTTAGAGGACTTCGGACGACCTAAAATCGTCTTGGGTTGACCACCAACCCCTTCACTAATCCATATTGGAGCAGCGTGGACCATGCTCTAGGCCTCCTCAGTGTGACGGGAGACCTGTGCTCAGTTGTGCTCCATTATTTGAATGAAGAAAATTCTTATTTAAATTACTAAGTATGTATTTATAAATATGTATGTATGCTTATCAGTTATTTGATCACCATAGTACAAGCTAAACGCTTAGTTTGGGATCAGATGGCCGTGTGTGAGTTGTCCTGAGATATTTATTAGTTATTATTACTTACACGTGAACGTAATTTCTATAGAACAATTATAAGTTCCTTGTAGTATTGCTTGACATTTCTCGCTTTTGTGGTCGAATATGTTATTTTTGAAATTCTGACTGAGATTACCATAAACCTGCAAAGTATATAAGATATTATTTTTTATGTACCTATCATTGCATTTATCCGCGATGTTGCCCGCTTGGTGAAGAATGAATAAATTCAAAGTCAAAAAAATTTATTTATTTGTTTATTATGGCGAAGATATAAATGTTAGATAAATGGCCTTGCTGACTTTGATCTTGGTATTTTTAACTACAACTTTGTTATAAAATTCATTAATATATCTCTTACTGCTGAAGCAAACGTTCCCGAAAAACAATAATATTCGATTAGTTTTTTTGCAAATTTACCAGAAAAAATCCTATTAATTTTCCGGAATAATATAGCCTATGTTACTTCTAAAAGTCCCTAGTATAAATTGGCCAAAGTTTTTTTTAATCGGTCCAGTAGTTCTGCAGCCAATTCGACGCAAACAAACAAAAAAATGTTTTCTCTTTACAATATTAGTGTATCTAGGTAGGTATCTATAATCAAATAAGAAGGTTTATTGAAACATTTGGAATGATATGAAGATGACTCCTTAGGACCAATCTAATGAGCCCAAATACGACGGGTTTATTAGCAGTTCAGGGTTCCCGATCCACCTTCAATTTACATCATCATCAGCTCGGGGGTGTTTTATTATTGTACTGTCATCAGTGTTCCACAAAAATGCCAAGGTGCATGCAGATACAATACTAACAAATAATACAGCCAGTCAGGTTTCATAAAAAGATTTTGATCCTTTCGCAAAGGATTCTGTACGTCCTTTGCGACACCCTTGTAGCCCAGCATGGGATTGGGTTTGTATTGTAAGCCGCCCCAATAAGGTTAACGGAATACTGCTTAAAGATAGTGTAAAAATACTTACATTGTCAGGAATATACACAGGCCAGTGTGCTTGGTTGTTCAACTCACAGACCCTGCAAAACACCTGTTGTTATGAGATATGATTTTCAAAGCTTAGCTTCAGCCCAATAATAGGTCACTACTGAGTACGAATCTCTTTACACTGAGGAGGACTTTTTTTTTAATTTTGGGGGAAATCTTCTTGAAGATACCTAATTATGGATGATTTTTACCCACTAAAGCCCCCTCGGTGACTGCTCGACGCATCTGAGGAGGCTTCGGGATCTCAAATGAACGCACCGATGCCTCCCCACCGTAACGCCTTTTGGGCTCATCTCGTTATTATCGACCGCGTCGTTTTCACAGAAGGAGACCACAGCCTTTCCTTGCTCGTGTCCTGTTAGCATAGCCGCTACAACAGCTGACGGGGATAGATCCTCCCCGATTTATTGGACCAGAGCGAGCCGGTTGGTTTCCCACGCAGGGAAAAACTCGAGTGTGTGCTGTGCATCGTCCTGGTTTCCCCCACAGTAATGGCATTTTATTGTCGTTACGCGCCTCGCACTAAGGAGGCTTAGAGCGTCAACGGTGCTTCAATGCGGATTGGTGTGAAAGCTTGGAGTTGGTCAGTTGCGATTCGAGGACCGATGCTTTCGGAAGCACGGAAGTGCTCAAGATTTTTTTTTATCATTAGCGGTCACCCGTACTCCTAACGCCCGCGCCAGCTGTAGCTTCACTTCTCCGATCACTTATAGTCGAAACAAGCCGGCGGGCTATGAAGGCTTGATTGGAATAAGATTCACCTTAAATACGGTGCTTATGGTTTCAAGTTACTTGTACATGTATGTTGTATATATATATATGTATGTTGTATATGTATGTATGTTTATTATTTACTCACGTTATCGCAACAATAATAGATAATGTTTAAATTCAATGTGTATTTATGGAACAGTGTTTTTTCTTTAATTTAGGGGGGGTAATAACACTTTTTTTGTAAAAATATGTTTTACTTACTTTCCTGTTATGTTTTTTCCAGGTGGAAAAACAAACGTGTTGTTATATTTCTTTTTATAAGGACTCTCGACCAATGCACAAAAGGTTTCATTCAAAATGATGAAATACTCTGTAAATACAATTAGAACAATTAAACATTTTATTACACTTGTAGCTAAGTATTGATAACGAACACAACTGGAATATATATTTGCAGGTGTCCAGGTCTGATGATTACATAGGGTTATCAACTGTATTCTATTATATAGTATCCTACTGAATTCGGCACTCCAGGCATATACTGTTCAAGAACTATATAGTACGCGAAAATACTATATTTCAGTACAATATTTGCAAAACGAATACAAAATATTCCAACATTTTTGAACGCGCCTTACGTTCGAATAACGTAATATGCGTGTGCGTAAAATAAAGGAAAAGATTTTTTTAAAAACAAACGCGTTAAAAAATAACTGTTTTGTATTTTCCCCATAAAATACTTTTTTTTAAGCGTACTATACTTTTTTATGCTCTTTTGAAAATATATATATATTCAAACAATAAAAAGTTGGCAACCCTATGATTAAACCACATTTTTAGTACAAAGATGTTTTAGGGTTCCGTACCTAAATAAAAACGGGATCTTATCACTAGGACACCGATGTCAGTCTGTCTGTTTGTCTGCCCGTCTGACACGTCTGTATCTCTTGAACCGAGATAGTTAGACAGTTAATATTATTACAGAGAATGTATGTATTTCTGTTGCCGCTATAACAATAAATACTAAAACCCGAATAAAATAAATATTTGAGTGGGCTTAAATAAGTTTAAAACATCTGCATGACTGGCTAACTTCAAAATGCTTTTATACAGTGCTTTTATACAGTTAAACTTTGGCTCTTCCATTCATCAGCCTTTCAACATCCACTGTTAGACATAGGCCTTCCCCAATTTACGCCACTCCGACCGGTCCTGAGCCTTCTGCATCCAGCGGATACCCACTGATTCTTTAGGCCGTAAGTCCACCTGGTCGGGGGGCGTCCTGCGCTTCTTTTTCCGAGGCGTTATCTCTATTCGAGGACCTTTCTTCTCAAGCGGTTGACGGTCCAGCGAACTATATGTCTATAACTATAATCACAATTTTTATGCCGCTTTCATTGCTTTCTGCTTTTGCCGAAAGGTTGGCTGGCAGTAAGCATGTTAGCATTAAGCCCGCTTTTATACCATAACTATTTGGTGTTATAAAGTTAAATAAATGAAAATAAATAAATAAATATGTTATTAAGTATTTGCATGCTATAGTACTAAACGAGTAATTGTGGGACACTAATTACATTTCAGAATCATTGTACCATAATTACGGCAAATAAACATTAATGTGATGTGTTTTTTTTTGCCATTTTGATATATAGTGGTACGAAACCCTTTGTGCTTGAATCCGACTCTCACTTGGCCGGTTTTTTAGTCTATTTTGCCATTATATTTATTTTGAAAGTAATTTTGGAATGTGAACCTTATATTAAGGGTACTCACATTTTCATTGTTGTGTAACATCATTCCTCTCGCTTCGAGACTCATCACTGCACCCCATTACTGTCCCACTAGTGGGCTCAGGTTACTCATAATGTGTGGGATACAGGCCATAGACCACCAGGCTTGCTCAGTTCTAATTGTAGGACTACACGCACCTTTGAGAACTCTTACGGAGAATTCTCAGGGTTAGGTATTTTCAGGATGTTTTCCTTTTGTCGTAGCAAGTGATAATTAACTTCTGAACGCACATAACTTTGAATATTAGAGGTGCACCCCGTAAGGTGTGCCCAGAACCTTTATCTCTCGTTTCGAGGATTTGGTAAAAGACCGCTGTCTATTTGAACTGACCAATGATGCTATATGCTATGGCACGGTGCTAAAGTTGTTTAAAAAAAAGATTTAAAGTATTTATCATCATATTTTGAAAGAACTAGCTTTTTCCGCGATAACGTCTACATTGTACACTCCCCGCTCCTAGTTCTATCTCCTAATATCTCCTATTTCAATTCCTTCAAGCCATTTTCCGCGTCTAAAAATAGGCTGTTTTTCCTAAAGTTTTATTCTGCCTTTGTATCAATTTTTATCAAAATCGGTTCAGTAGTTTAGGCGTGAAATTGTTACAAACAATGTCAAAGTTACAATGCATTTATAATATTAGTAAGGATTAACATAACGGAATATTACACGAGAATAATTTAATAACATTTTCCCCGTAAAATAGTTAATTTTAAATTATTATAGTTACCTTCTGGGATTGGTGGTGGTCGAATGGACTGGATTAGGAGTGTTCGACAAGATACACCTAGTTCTAGAAAAGTTCTTATAATATAATAAAATAATATTACTTTCATCATGACGCACATATTCAATAACACTTCATTTTAACACAGTAAATGATCAGTGGCTGTCTATGGTCACGGGGCGTTTATTTCACTCCAGCATCGGTTTGTGTCACAAACTTTGTGACACGTAATATATTTAATATTCATTATTAGTAGGGTGACGATTAGTAGTAATAGTCGTATTCTCATCAGTACAAAACTTGTGGACAATTTTTGTTTTAAAATAATATTTTAAAAGTTTTTTTTTAATTTTTTATATATGTAAGGGAATCAAAGTGAACCAATTTGTGTTGATAGTTTGACTTTCGAATTATAAAACATTTATTACTGTTTTTTTTCTTTTTTTTTTTCTTTTTTATGTTGTATAAATTAGTGGTTGACCGATTTGAATTATGCCGTACAACTTTCTTCTAACAATCCAGGAATGTAACTGATATATAAATACATGGTTACCCTACTTGTCGAGTAATTACGTTCAGCACAACACAGGATAAATTTGTAATGAATTTTTATTTATAAATATGTATAATTACTTGAAATTAATCAATTGTTTACAGGATAATATAAGCAAATAACATACTCGTATTGATATTAATGAGATGTTGATAAAAAATGGTTCACAATCTCTGGCTTTGGACGTGAATACAACGGAACCCCAATAACCCTATGCATTTATCAAAATGAAATGGTTACTGTTTCTTGAAAACTGGCTGAAAACTGAAACCGTAAACTCTTACAAAGGACTACAAAGTCACAGACAAAAATTCCAAAAAATATTGCTTAAAATGTATTCCCAACTAAAATCCCTAAAATAAAAGTGGCATGGACATCATCTTTGTATTAAAATTTACAGATCACTGTCGACATAGTCGTAGCTAATTAAATACGCATTATTAAGGATACAACAAAAAGTACCCGTCAGATGTCGCTCAAAATAAGACTGCAAGACAAGCATCGCAAACAAAACAAAAAAAAAAAAACTAAACCAAAAAAAACTTAACTGACTCCGATAATAAAATTAACAGATCTTTGCCGACGTAGTCGTAATCAAATAAATATGTATTATTAAGGATAAATCAAAAACTAGTAAAGTCGCTCAAGATGAAACTACATGACAAGCACCTACGAAACAAAATTAAAAAAAAAAACTAAATACAAAATGTTTCAAGGTAACACATATATTTATATTTATATATATATATGTATATAAATATACACAAATTGAGTACCTTCCCCTTTTTGTGAGTTAAATACAAATGAATAATCCATATAAATTATAATTAACTTCCAAAACGCAAACTATGCGCGGTAACTATCAAATGTAGACGGACTCGAACCTGGTTCATTGAGTATTGTTGGCACTTGCAGTGAAACAATTAAAATTAGCTTCATTAAATATAACACAATTTTTCCAGTAGATCTTATTAGTTAGCTCCGGATGGCATTTTGTTCTGTAAAAATAGCAATTAGCGTCGACCCTGAAAACAAACAGATAGTATAATTAACTCAAATATAGAAAATATGTATCTAGTTATTGTTTTGTGCACTGGCAACCCTACAATATTCTTCTATTTTACCACAGGCAATCTCCATTTTGAATTCGAGCGCATTTATTTTTCAAATTTAGTAAATACCCGCCAATTTTTTATAATATTTTATATACAGGTGGTAACTTTTTGTTTTACTTTATTTTTATAAATTGGGTTAATAGCTATGGTTAAGTGGTAGGAATTATATCTGATTAGCCAGAGCCGGTCTAGTTGTCTGGGGACAGCCCACGCATGCGCGCTCCTGTCGGACCAGCGACCCAAGACAAGATGGCCTCTGTGTAACTAACGCGTCCCGACATCCAATTGATTTTTTATTCACAACGTACTCGTAACGTTAGCACCAAAATCTGAAGCAAACGCAAAGACGAAAATAAATCAGTGAGCTACAGTGCAGTCGCGTTTAAATATAACAGTTTACAATTATAACCTGCATTCAGTCTCGCGATCCATCCAAGTTTCTCACGATATTTCGGTCCAAATCGCGCAAGGGATTTGGTTTTGTGTGTAAAACGGTGCGGGAGAGTCCGTTCAGTGGTTTAGGTGAGTACAGTCCCTTTAATTAAGACTAGTTTAGTTCAGTTACAGTGACCTAAAAATCTAGTCCTAATGCGGTTAGCGTTGCTCCGGCGTTTTGTCGCTTCATGTTCTTTTTTTTAAATTATGAATTATAAATGAAATGATAACCATGGTTGTTAACGGTTATGTTTCACTGAATGTGATTAATGACATAACTTTGGTTAACCATGTCTATTGCTGTGATTGGTAGGTACGGAGGTCTCCCTGAAATTCGGGACTTCTATGTCGGTCTCCCTCGCACTTGTAGTCGCGTCTCCCTCTCAAGGTCTGCTGAATGGAGCGTTAAGCATGCGCGGTAGATCTTCCTTTTTTCCTTTCCATGTAATTTTTGAGCGACCTAAAAAATGTACATATGATTAGTAAGTTTAAGTAAGCTGCAGTATAATATGTAACGTTATGACGCGTTTTTGGATCAAGCTGTATACTGATATTTTATATTCACGTTGAAATGTGGCTCCCCTATATTTTTTATATCTATTTTAAAATAAAAACTAACTGCCAGCAATGTGTTATAAAACTTAAATACAGCAATATATTATAAAAAAATCCAAAAAACACACAGGAATTATTAAATACTGTGGACAAATGTAACTGTACAAGAGCCTGTGTTTCGTAAGACACATTGAGTGGTTGTCCGGATATATTAGAAAAGGATCTAGGTGGTATTGGGCCCTCCAGTCACGTGAACACCGATTCTGGAGGCATTGACGATGGAGTAAAACGCCCCATGTCATTAATTACCCGGCTCAACCCAATAATACCTCACTGCTGAGCACGTGTCTTTCCTCCTAACCAGGAGGCATAGAGTAGACTTTTCTACTCTGGTAGAGGAGTTAGATGGAAGTTTTATACCGTACAGAGGCCTCCGACAAAGCTTAACGATAAAAACCGGGGCTGACAGCTAAACATGCCCTGCAGAGCACGGAAGCACTCATAGTTTTGCCTAGCATTCAACTTGGTACATCACTTAGAATCAACGCAAGACGCTGAGCTTCTAGTTCATCGTAGAAGCTCGCTTACAGTTCTCGAAACTATGCGTCGAAATCTCAGGCACTTAGTTAAATGTAGTTTAAACTAATTTCATGGTGTATATATTGCCTATGATGTAACGTTAACTATCTATAATGTCCAATAAAGTATCATATTGATATAAATGTGAAAGATTGTGAGAATGGATGGATTTTACTCCTTCACGCAAACTAAAAGAATCGATCTGGATGAAATTTGGCACAAAGATATAAGGCCTGTATAAATAAAATCTAACTAGTTTATGACAAAATAAAAACTAGCGATAGCCTACTGAATTTCGAATCCCAGGACGCGCATTTTTGACTTTTCAGTGTTATGTGCGTTTTTAAGCATTTAAATGTCACTCGCTATAACGGTGAAGGAAAACATCGTGAGGAAACCGAAAGCCGGGGAGTTTGCAAAAACTAAAGGTGTGTGAAGTCTGCCAATCCGCACTTGGCCAGCGTGGTGGACTATGGCTTTAACCTTCTCATTGAGAGAAGAGGCTCGTGCTCAATACTGGGCCGTGATGAGTTGAGATGATGATAAGGATAAGACAAAAACTAACTCCTTCAATTGTTTCTTTATTTAGCAAAGTAAAGTAATGACGTAAACAATTAACATTAGATAGAAGATATTTACATATTAATTTAGTCATTTATTATTAAGAAAATTTTCTTATAATCGTTTTTACGATACCTGCAAATTTGTATTGTACCTTGCAATTTGTATAATGTGGTGGCAAAATCAAACAAAAAATATAGTGTCTGAAAATATTTTTTAAATTGAGTCTCAATAGCTCAGCGTATTTCGACATATTTGGTAATCTGTTAACCACAAAGTTCTTGTTGATCTGTGCTGTTAACTGATGATATGCCATTTAAATTACCAGCCAATCAACATTGGACAATTGGTTCCTACATCCATTTGCACTTATTACAAACACCTATTCAACATTGGACTTGGTATTTGGACTATAGTCGTGCACGTATTACAAACCTGTTCAGTATTTGACGTTTGTTTGACATTATGTATCAATAGTCTCTCCTTGTCAAATCCATTGAGATAAAAGGAGAGGAAAGAGCCGAGAAGAGGTTTAGCAGAAGAGATAAAGTCGATGACAGATAGGTATTGTCTATCGAGACTCTAGGCTTTATCATAGATTTGATTGTTTTAATATATATTTTATTATAAATTTTATATCTGATGTAGCGACTTTTTGTTGTTAAATTTT
>DWJZ01008854.1:0-11070 GCA_018249125.1 Asbolis capucinus
TTTCCCAATAAAAGAATGACATCCTATTAATATTATAAATGCGAAAGTTTGTGAGGATGTATGGATGTTTGTTACTCTTTCACGCAAAAACTACCCACTACAACTGGATGAAATTGGGTAAAGATTATATTTTAGAATAACACATAGACTACTTTTTATCGACATAGCACGCGGGCGAAGCCGCGGGCGGACCCCGGTTTATAATAAAATTACTCGCACAGTGGCATGCTCACTTCACCTATAAATGTGATTAACATTTGCCATAAAACAATATATTACACTGGACACAAACGAAGGCAGCGATCATGTTATTAAATTGGCGAACTATAGCTAAACAGGCATGTCGGATTAAAAGTTGTTCGGATAGAATTATTCCGGATTACCGCGGACCTACTATATAAATTTTCATGAAGTCTGTGTAGTTTCCACGTAAAAGCGTCTGTATTATGATCAATTAAAAGCTTTGCAGACGTTGACCTGTATATCAAGCGGGCGCTTCGTTTCTAATTGCCACCGAGCAGAGCGCTGCGCACCGAGAGCTCGTCCGTCCACACACTAACTGTACTTGACTGCTCAAGGTTTATCGAAGTTTATTTTTTACGCATGCCTACTTTCCATGACCTTATTCTCCATATTTTATGTCTGTGATAAATACCTTTTATTACAATTCTGATTCTCTCTGCAATCGTTAATTGCTTTAACCATATTGAAGTTATAATATGTACTTCTCTGAAGGTATAATTCTGTTCCTTGATCAAATTCTCAATACATGTAAAGCCTGCATTGTTCCTAAACCGATGTCAGTGTCGCGCCCTAGCGTGTGCCGGGATAAAGTTCAAATGTAATACTTACTTAATCAACTAAAACATATGATGGATTCTTAACATAACTAAACGATGTTAAAAAGGAATCAATAATCGTAAGCTTTCAAATAAATGATCTAAATTTATTGAAATAATTGTTAATGTGCAAAATAATAAGTTATGGATGAACAACACTAGAACGTACGCATCAAAGTTAAAGTTAGTCAGCATTTCCCAAGACATACCGCTTATTCATTAACACTTGAGAAGGGTCTACCGCAAAAATCGTCGGCCCGAGTACCCTCGACGTGGTCGAAGTGCCAAAGAGCGACGATAGAGTTTCTAAACCGACATTTACTGCCTCTTGTGTTTCAGCCCGCATGGTGGAGAGAGATGTTTCAATACGTAGATTTACCAAAGGTTTTCTAACTAAATATCATTAGTTTTTGATAGAGTTGTGAGAGGTTGTGTTTAGTGGTTCGCAAAGTTTGGTGAGAACAGTTCTTTTAGCGAAGCGCTTCCATTTCTGGACGTTGGAGGCTCGACGAGCCACTAGGGTACTCCAAATGACCAACATTGGGAAGTCAGTAGCTTTTTTATTAAGTCAGTCCATTGGATTGGTGATCGACTGCGGGTTCTGTAACAGGGAACGTTAAAAATAACCAACAAAAAACCTAACGACACTATTTCGTACGAGAGTTGTGTATACTATATTTTATTTTATGGATTATAATCAACTTTTCCCAAAAACGGAAAGGTTTCACACATTCTTATGTTCATTTCTCATTACGTCAAGTTTTTTTCGGCCTGTAGCCTAGTTGGAAGCCTACTTTGGTAGAAGCAAGGAGTCCCTCTTTCTCTCTAATTCTCTCTTACTCTATAGTCGCTCCTATCATCTCAGGTCTCAGGATGGTGGTCAGCATCAGGATTGTATTTGACACTAATGATTTGCTTCACCCGGTTCCAATGACTCTGACTCGACTGACAGTGTGGCGTCTCAGACAATCGTGTAAAATTAGAAAGACGATGTTTTGCTCTCAGTATTTTCAACTACAACCAGTCCCACGTTCTATTCTCAGTAAAGCAAGTATTTACGTGACCAATACATTTATGTCGAAGAATGCTATTTGAAATCCTCGTGGGACAGGGATATGACTGTGTAGGCGTTTATTTAACCGTTAAATTAGCGCCTATGTGTCCATAGAAAGTCATGACACACAACATTTTCTAGGCCTGGTTGTTAGGCTATTTAACAAGGTGGACAGTAGGTCTGGTTGGCACATGAACGTGTTACAGCAGGTTTCGTTGATAAACGATATGCTGTACTAGTGCGTGTAGGATACAGTACACTGGTCATACGCTAATTACGCATTGGCATGTAACAGGTATGGTCCTAGTACTCGATAACCTATTATTGCAATCACGTAGTTATAAAATGGAAATAACGAATGATACAGCGGTGAATGAAATAACATTGTTATTTGTGAGCGATTTGCTGATGAATTAAAAGTTTGTAAACAACTAACTATATGAATTACAAGTAATTTAAGATGTCGCTCATTGAAGCGCCTATAGCCCCGTGGCTCACGTTGATCCTAAGTCATCAATCGAGTTATGCAATAGGGCCAAGATTGAAGGTGGGTGGGTCACAGTAAGTGGCAAAATATCTTGGATACTGGAGCTTCGGACATGTAGAGCTACTGGTGCCAGTTAAGAATCGTTAAGCTTTGCTGGAGGCCTTCGTATCGCTGTAAAACTTCCGGCATTCACTAAACCGTCCATCAAACCTCATCGGAACACCGAACTGGGCAGTAAATAGATCGCAGCCACAATATGACCATCATAACTAATACTTAGAAAGCTGAACGTAATAAGTACCTTTGTATGAGAAGACATACTTATCCAGTACATGGAGTTTCATGTTTGTGTGTCAAAAATTCTATTGAATGGTCTCTCGGAGAATTGATTATATCGAGGTTAATTACGTTCGCGTGCTCAGTAGATATGTCCTATAAGTATTTTGACCGATTCGGTTCCGGTTGTACATTTCTGATCGATATAATCAACCCGGTAACGTTCGCGAACCGGCCTACATTCTCCAATTTGAAAGAGAAAACATACCAACGAATACAGGCCATTATGATATTACTGCCCGATCACTGAGTAATTGATAACTGTAATATTGGCCGGTCCGTTCATAATGTTGTTCTATATTGAGCGATGTCCTCAGACGAACACATCTTATACAATAATATTCGTTGGTAATGAAGGTATGTACTAGGTAGGTATGACTAATTATTCAACTTTAAAATATATTCTTTCGAAGAATTTCGTTATTTACGATTACATTTTCGGATTTTTTTTATGACTAAAAAAAAGACGAGCAATAAATGATTATTAAAAATACTAAATTAAGATGTACTCGTAAGATGTCCCTCATAAATAAACAACAAGGTTTTAAATAAACAATAACCAGTAAAACACAAAGTAAAAAGTTCTTTGGTAACAAATAATAAAACGGTTCGGTAAAACTCGGTTCAAATCCATATTCTGTCAGTTTTCGAAAATATTAAAATTACATGCAGTGCCATCTATCTTACTTTCTGTGAAACATTGTGACGTTAGGCTACCGATAATGTCAATTGATTTTGTTTGGATTTATTTATTTTTCCCACTAGATGGCGGTGTCAATATTGTTAAATGCCTACCGAAGATAGCCTTACCACTTATCTACTTAGTATTAAAGTGTAAACTTTGTTGCTTAAACATGCAAGTCATAGACAGCGAATGAACATGATTCGGGGTCATATGGTCATGTTTTCTCTAACGGCTCATCTTTTGAGCGTATTGGCACATATGAGCGGAGCGGAAAACGTGAGAAGCATTCGTTCTAAGGAACGGTTCATATGATCTGTATGTATGTAGATCTAAAATGATGCGATTGTAAATTCTGTAGCGGTGTTGTTAATGGAATTTGTTATTCAGCTAGTGTATACGACTGCAAACCCCGTATTTGGCACGAAAAGCAATCCGCATTGGACATTTGCAAGTTCGTCCAATTAACAGTGTATATTGTTTGAATATTGATAGGGTTGGCGAAAAATTACCGGTGAGACTGTAAAGTTGCTGAGCACATATTATAGACAAAAGACATGGTAACTAATGTTGGGAAATCCTATGTAGTATGGCGCATCGCTTTTATGCGATAATATACCTATTACAAAAATAAATTTAGGTTGATGAATGTTATTAAGTAACCGTCCAAAATTAAAATTAAAATTTCGCTCCCCAACTAATCCAGTAGTAGAATAGAAAGCAGTAGTACTCGTACCTAATGGCCAATGGCGTTTATCTATGACGTCACTGTTTTGTATTTAAGTTAATATGTTCTTTCATGTATGGTGTACGAATTTGTGACGTCATTGACTTCTGATTCTTTAGATTTAATGTAGTGAAATGTTGTAATATTACTTTTCTATTTTATAAAATATAAATATATTCACGTTGATAATTTGTTAAGAATATAGAATTAAGACTTAATAATATCAGTAATTCTTAATGACTGCCATCATGGCGCATGCTACTGTGAAGTAGCAATAATATGATTTGACATAATTATAAGATTATCTGTAATGTAGTGTCTGTCGGCGGCGAGCAGCGTGCGACCGTCTCGTAACGGTACTGCCTCTCGGCCGCCGCGGCCCTGCGACTCGCCTGCGATATCTAATAGTGTTATTAAATTTATGTGTGCGTCTGTCCATTCCTGTGTACTTTCTCTTGTATGTTATAATCATCGGCATCGATCACGATACCATCGATGGACTCTTTTATCCGCTTAACATATTTTAACACCCACATTAAGATATTAAAACCATAGCTCTTCGGTTTTTGTAATAGAGTTAAGGTACTTAATGATTTTGTAACTGAGAACCGATAAGTATTCATAAACTTCTTATAACGATTGGTTATCACCGCAACCTATAGCTATTGCTCTGTGAAACATTTAGCTGATAACCTATAGTTAGGTCATAGTCCAAAGTCACACCATAGTCCATAATCAGACCATAGTGCATAGTCAGGGAACAGTGGTCAAGTGCGGATTAGTGAACTTCACACGTCTTTGAGAATTTTGTTAGGAGCTCTTAGGAGTGCAGATTTCCTCACGATGTTTCCCTTGAAGCAAATTATCAATTTAAAATACGCACGTAACTTTTTAAATTAGCGAAGCATGCAGGATTCGTACTTTTCCCGGCAGAGCAACGATCAAAGCGCTAGGCTATATCTGCTATGAAGATAGGTAATTAAATGAAATGTTTTATGAAGGTGGAAAGCTTGTGAAATGACGGCAATGCGGCTTCGGATCCATCGTTGCATGGAATCCAACACGTTCCGGATGCGGCAGTGCCTTCATCTTGTTTGTATGTCGGTATGTGGCGAATGGTGAGGCAGTGATTGCCATCGTTTTGAAAGGGCTCCCCAACGGAATGGTTTGAGTTCCAATACTGCGAATACCTTTAAAAAAGTTATGTGCGTATTACTAGTTCATTATTTGATTTGGTGATGGAAAACATCATTAAGAAACTTGCATTTCTGAGTTTCTTGTTTCACTTCTTTTATTTTATAAATTTTTACTCCTTTTATGTAATATTTTCAGATATGCTAATGAGTTTTTTTTGTAGTTTCTTCTTCTTTTATAAAGGAATCTTTCTCCAAATGTTTGATGTTTAAAAATGTTTTGAAATACATGAAATAATGATTTGAGTTTGAAAGTCCTCACAGTTGCGTAAAATCATTCAATGTAGTGACATGCCTTCAGATTAATATCATCAATTTCCTGCTATTGAGCAAAGGTTTCTTTTCGGGAGGTGTATAATGCACCATGCTGCTCCAGCGCGATGGAAGTAGGTACAGTACGCCTCACATTGTTTCACCCAAGCCCAGCAGTGGGCCGGCTAGGGATGCAGTGTTGTAGCGAACTGTACAGTATAGATACACGACAAGTAAGGCACGCTGTGGTTCCAATGGCACGTTCGACCTCATTCGCACGCTCATCCCATTCTCGGCTTATTGACTTATCGGCCGCCCTGTTTATGTGGGGGCATATTTTCACACGTATCATTATACAAATTAACTTGGTAATGTATGTATTGAAGCGCACATTGTTCACCGTCTCCGGTTTGTCGTCATTTATGAACCGAGTTAGGTATCGGTCGCGGTCGGCAGGTATGGATGAGCGCTTGTGGCAAAAATTTCATGATTTTTCGTGTCCGTATATATAGTTATAGTTATCGAAAGAGTACACATACTCCTTATATTATAGATCCAAAGTTTGTGGGATCGAATGGTCTATGTAGATAGATGTTTCTTACTTCTTCACGCTAAAAACTACAGAACCGTACTTGATGAAATTTGGCACAGAGAAAGATTATAGTTTAGATTAACATAGGGGCTACATTTTATCAATATGCCTATCACACCAGCTAAGCTGCGGGCGGAAACTAGTCCCTTCTCTTAGCTCCTCCATAGCTCAGAAGTACGCCTATGCGCGTTTCCGTGCCTCGAAAGACACGTAAAAACATGTTAAGTCATGTCGAAGGTCTTCATGTGACGTTAAAGCTTCTGACCCTTGGCTTGCCCACTACCCCCTCGCCTTCGCATTGGAGCAGCGTGGTGGAGTACGCTTTAGGCCTCCTAGTCTCTAAGAGAGACCTGTTCAGTAATGGGTCATTAAAGAATAGTAGCCATAAGATTGTATGTATGTAATTTAGTATGTATGATACAGAGTCAATGATCCAGCTTAGTCTTGGAATGTATCTCGTCCAAACAATTTCGCACTCGATCCTAAGTACTAGAGTTTGTTTGCATGAGATTAAGATGTTTGCTGACTCCGAGCTGCAAGTATGACTTTCATATTTGGTTTTCACAAAGACATGTCTTTGAGTGCTCTGTGTATTTAGTAATTATTCACTTTACTACAACTGTTATTAAAAGCAACGGTAAGGGATTCTTCACAACATGTTTACTCATGTACATCAGTTGGACTTGTGAAGAATCTCTACGGTAAGATTTTTAAAATATTTTTACCTGCAAATTATGAATTGAGCTTCTTCCTGAGGTATTCCCGGCGCTATAATATAGAGTTCTTAAAACAAATGTGACAAGAGCTCCCCTTCAGGGACCATTTTCCCTGGTTTCCCGTGTTTCTAATCAACGGCGACCACTGTCCATCAGATAGCACGTATGCTTATTTCTCAACTCTTCAGAGTAAATAAAATGTAAGTAAAATTCCATTTCGTTTCAATTTCAATAGTTGGATGTTGAACGGTCTTGTAACCTAATAAATTTGTGACCCTCCCTGCGAAGAAAGGAGACCCGAGTTTGATTTCCGGGGCAGAAATTTATGTGAACCGTGCCCTGTGGTTTTACCCGCGTTCATATGAGTAAAACATACCCGCCTCCTTGGCGAAGTGGTCGCAAGCGCGACTGCCGTATTGTTCTAAAACTATGATATCTTCTAAGATATTAATTGAAATCAAATGATGTCGAGGACCAGATTGTTCAAATATAAATATTTGTGATGAATAAGGAGTTCATGTCTATAAAACCACCTTCGCAAATAATACATCACTAGATGTGAACCTTTGTCTCGGTATTTGGGCGCGTTATTTATAATTTATTTTTAAATGTCTGCCGTGGCACACGCGAAGCACGTCCTAGTTTGGGGGTATGAGTGTGTACGCATTTATTATTATAATGTATGTCATCATAAATGTTCACGGGGTCTAGATGGTAGTGGACCCGGTCACTTGTAAGGTGTGCGTGGGGAGATCCAACACGTAGAGACTTTGAGACATTTTAATGTAATGTGATGTGGTATGCAAGCTGGATACCAACTTTGACATCCAATGATGATCTCCATCCATTTGCACAGAAACAGTTTCTAAATAAAACTTCTCTAAATTTTGGATGATTTTTGATGACTGATAAGGCTATGAAATTCCGAGATCAGTTTATTTATAATCATTGATAAAAATCCTGGAACAGAAATTTTATGCACTGGTCCTTAAGTTGCAATCCAAATGTTTTTACTGGAATCCGACTAACATAATTATCAGCAGCAAGAATTCGATCGGCTGCAAGTCGGGCAAAAACTTGGTCGTACACATTCACTTGACGTCACTAAAATGGCGGCGGTGGGCAGCTTTGTGCATTAAGATCCTATCACAGAATCCGCGAAACCTACATCATGGCGCCGACAGATATATCTCTATATAGGGCGATATATCCTCTCAATCATAAAGAGGGTGTATCCAGTAAATAGTGGTCGAAATATAATAAAATTACAATATAAAAATGCAATAACATTACAATATAAAAATGGTCAAATTCCATGATTATAAAAATTTACAAAATTCGTTCTATATTCCGTACTTTTATTGTTCAGTCACAAAGTATTTTTTTGTTTATGTACAAACGCAAATGTTTATTTAAATGGGCAAAGAAAAGGGCACTCTTTAAGTAGAAAAAAGGCCTTTTCAAGTATTGACCATCTTTTTATTTTGTAGTTATCAAAGTCCACAAAGTAATAGTTAAAATTACTTGCTTTTTCCAGACAAAAGTTAACGTTACGATGGTTAGAAGCGTGATAATGTTCTGTAGACTAAGTCCATTCACCTTTAGAATAATATTGACGCAGACACAAGGATGAAGTGTTTCCCAAAGGATGGCTCATTATATTTGCATACAAATTTTGCATTGGGTAGATATCTTGGATTGCAAGGTATTTCTTATTTCAGTGTTAGCGTGCAATTTGTATAACAAATTGCTTTATTATACAAATGTATGCCACTTTTATTAATCTAATATTGATTATTTATTTCTAAAAGGTGTCTTAGATTCTTTTTGATTTCGTTGTTTAACATTTTTACCTACAACTTTGGAATACTCACTAAGTAAATCCTTATTAATATCTTAAATGCAGAAATAACTCTGACTGCCTGTGAGCATGTCTGTTTGTCTGTTACACTTACACTACGCCATTTGAAAATTTATACACAGATAAGGCAAGAAATTCAGGAAGAACAAAGGCTAAATTTTATTACGGAAAAGCTTGGAGGGATTAAAATAGATTCTCTATTATGTCCGCTCCGAAAGTTTATGTGGAAGCTCTCTTTCAGTGTTGTCGTTACATTGGTGATCCCCCCGGTGTTGCCCATGTTCTTAGGAGACGGTGACCACTTACCATCAGGTGGCCCGTAAAGTTATTCTTCAGCCCTACAGACTATAAAAAAATGGAAGTTCGTCGTCGATGAATATCATAAAACTTGGTACTTTTGCATTTGATAAAAAACTTATAATTGTTTGAGGGTATTGGAATTCTCTCCTGAGGAGTGGAAGATAGAGGAATTCAAAGTTATTATTGTATAGGGATGCAAGCTGTTTACGAGGATGTTATCGCAGAAAAACCTAGAGCGTAATAAATAAATACTTATAACATATTCGGGCACTAGATGTCCCTGTCCCTAGGTGTAGTAACACATCAGTAAGACCTCTTACACACGGACGGCAAGTAGACGACAGCCGTCGACAGTTCTCTCAGACGAGATCAGCCACAGCTATCCTGCGCGCTGTTACTACTGGAGCCAGCAAAATGTATACCAAAGAAGGAGTACTGTTATTAATTTAACTGCGTCGATGCCGACGAAAACGAAATTCATTAACCGATTGCGCTTTTTACAAGCTTTTACTTACCTTGCTGTGTATGTTAGTATATTAGTTTAATGGTTTGTTCGGGTCAAATCTTGCAAGCTTCGTTAAACTCACTTCCTCATATACTACGGAGCTGAAATTTGTCATAAACCTTCCGTCTTGATGACAATGCACTTTTATAATAAGCATGACTTATTGTCCTACATTGTCCTAAATGTCCTACAATCAATTGTCTTTTGTGAGAGTAAAACTGAACGATTTATAATTGATTTACTTGACCCTTTGAATTTAGTTATATGTTTTAACACTAGATGGCGGTGTGGATACTGATAAATATCAACGTAGCCGGTACTTAAGCGAAAGGGATTCAATCCACATCAAGATCAATTTTTTTTAATTGCACCGAAATTATTTTGACCATACATATTTGCAAGCAGTTAACAAGATTCAAGTTATAAACGATAATAAAACTATGTGTTAAATTTATTAACAACCTAACGACACTAAAACTATTATGAAATTTTATCCTGTTACGTCACATCAGAATATTAAAAACACTAGAATAGACATTTATTTATCTTAACCAAATCCCAAATGAAATGTCGTTAAACACGATAACGACAACAAAACCGACAAACAGCCATTTCAGTTTCTTCAATCCTTTTTTCGCTGCAAATAGCCCAAGTACGTTCTCAAGATCCACCCTTTCTTGTATCAATTTTCATCAAAATTAGTTCAGTATTTTAGGTGTGAAAACATAACAGAGTTACTTTCGCATTAATAATATTAGTAAGGCCTTAGGTTACCACGAGGGTTCTTTATGTTGCGTAGCCAACGGGTTCCGCGTGAGAGTGCCCGCTCCCCCACCTTTCCTTCCGCCATAGTTTATGCCCGCCTTGTTTATGGCGATCCCACGCGAGTTTATTTAGCCATTTATTTATGATCTACGTATTACTTTATTGCTAACGCTTCGGTAGGAGTCATTAGCAAAATATTCTGCGGAGAGTTTTAATGAATTAATGGATGGATTTATGATTTAATAAAGTTTTAATAGGTAGAGAAAAAGTACCAAATTATTATGATATGTATGGAGCGGGAGTTTCAAAGTGTAAAAGCTAATTCAGGGGTTTTATTTGAGTTATATTCACTTTTATGGTTGTTTTTGAATGGTTGTAAAATTAGATTTAATTAAATAATGTTTTTAACAAGAACAGTTTTATTGGTAATTTGTTATTAGCTTTAACACTGTTTAATAACAGATAGGTCTGCTATGAATCATATTAAAATTTTAATCGGTAAATATCATTTTTAAAGTAAAACAAAGTTTATTAAAAAACACAAGTTTTAATTATAGATCTCAAATACAAAGAAACACACAAAATTTCATTACTGTGTTGTTAACGGGTGAGAAGTTTCCTTGTTTGGAGCCAATCCTGAATGTAGTATAAGGTCATGCTTGTCATAAAAACTCATTGTCATCAGGATGAAAACTTTATGCAAAATTTCAGCTCCGTAGTGTAAGAGGAAGTGGGTCTAATTAAGCTTGTAAGATTTGACC
>DWJZ01008855.1:0-11069 GCA_018249125.1 Asbolis capucinus
TCTTTGATAAAGCCTAACGTTTCGATGGACAATACCTAACTCATCGGCTTATAAATAATACTAACTAAGGACTATGTACGCTAGTGTAGGAAAGAAAAAAAAAACGGTGGAAAATATCTCCCAGCACACTTTTAAATAACAAAATTTAAATGTATTACTAAAGTTTATTTTTAGCCCGATCGAAACTGGGAGCAGAGCGGATAATTTTCATGCATCCTTGCCATTTAAATACTCAAGAATACTATAATATCCCTTGCCTATGAGTTGAGATTTTATTTCTTGAATAAATTCACAGACAAATCGTCAGATCTCGTATTGGAGTGGAATTACTCTTGAAATAACATACGGGGAACTCCTTACTGACATACCACCCGGGCGAAGCCGCGTATGAATCCGAGTGTTTAACAAAATCTGACTGCTAAATCGCTGGTTCAATTGTCACCGCGGGCAAGCATTCGTGTGTTGAACAGGAATGCTTTGTGTAATAAAAATATATTAAAAAAAAAATGTATGTATGTTTCAGTTTTCTGATCACCGGAGTACAAGCTAATGCTTGGGGTCAGATGGCCCGGCTGTCCCACAATTATTAATTGATTTAATTTAGAACTATGTGCGAATCCCTTAATACGAATACCTAATGTAATCAAAGAAGCCGGCATCATTTAACTCTTCAACTTTATCAGCAGATAACCAATTAAAGGCAATAAATAACATTTCCTTAAACAATGTTTGTTAATCACAGCGAAAAGTAGAGATAGTATTAATACCTTGTGTTAAATAACTTTTTACGTTGTTTTACAATTATTTTATCGTGTTTTAATCATATTTTGGATAACCCGGTGTATATATATTTTGAACTTCAGTCATCACTGCACAGTTTCAGGAGATATTTCAAAAGTAATCCATCTGTGCAATAGTGTAGTGTCGAATTAAAAATATGATTGGTACGTGTAATATATTTATTTGAATATATTTCTCATAATTTTAACCGAAAAATATAATTTATTCTATTGTAGAATAGGGATTTGGATGTATTTTGTCAAAAAGTATAGTGATTCAGAATATTTTTGGATTAATATTTTACCTTTCATCCAAATTGGACTCAGTTGTCAGTTAAATTCCAACGATCAATTGTACATACTTTTATTCATAATTCAAGGTCAAATCAAAATATAATCATTATTCGTAAATCCTACGGTTTTATTATCTATAAATATTGGTATTGTCTATCGACACTAGGCTTTATCGAAGAATTTCTTTAAATATTCTTTTACTTCTTTTGTTAATAAATTTACAAGTTATATAGGGACTTTGTATTTTAAAATTTTCATTAAGTGAGCTTTTGGTTCCTACGACGAAATAAACCTTTTCATTTCCTTCGAATTTCATATTTCCTACATCTAATGTCACGGTTTTGGAAGTTCGTAGGTTACAATTAGCCGCCATGTCACTTTCAGTAAAAACGCGCGATAAATTCACAGATAGTTTTAATAAAATTTTAATGTACACATAGGTTGTCGATTATAATATTCACAGTTAAAATAAATTAAAACACCGATAAAAAAATAGATTAAACATATATTAGACACAAAATTATCACTATTTATTTACATTTATTATTTTTACATCAATACAATCACCGCTTTCCATGTCTAGGCTGTTGGGTGTACTACTACCTGAAAACAGAAAATGGAAAACGTTTAACACCTTATAAGGATATTTTTATGAATGTTAACTAAATTATCAATTAAACAATATCATATCAAATTGTTGTTATATTAAGGTTATTTAAATATATTTTTTTGATTCAGTTAATTTTAAATTATTTCTTTTTCATCTTATTTCCACTTCGCTGCGACATCAACTTTATATGACAAATATTATTTTGTAAGCTCGTTACTTTTTATTTATTCTAGAGGTACTTTGCCAAGATAAACCTTTCTTTCTCTCTTACTATTACAGGAGATGAAACACTTATGCGTGAAATTTTTCACTTTTATCACATTCAAATGGCTTGCCACTCTTATTAACTTACTAAAATATTATAGTATAAACTTTTAAAAAATCGTTTTACGTATTTCATCCCAGATTCAAATATTATTTTAACGTAAATATTGTATTCGTTTGTAATAATTATCTTCTTAATAATCTTATTTGCAAAAACTTGCTACTGCATCAATGAAAATGGGAGTTTAAGGAATCTATTCAACCAAAAGATTTTATAATTCAATATCCATGTTTAGTTTGAACACCCAAAGATTTCTGCATGATAATTGTTGTTTTATTAAAATTCAGAATGACATGACTAAATGAATTTTAAATTGTTATTTGATTAGTAAAAACTCAGTGAATCTGAATTAGGTTTAGTAGACTCAGAGCAAAGAGTAATGAGTAAAGTTAAAATTAAAATACTTTTAATATCAATGTATACATACCACGGATGACTTCTCCATCAAATTCAAACACCAGACTAGTAAGAGAAATTTCTAAGTGCTCAGCACATTTCACCATTGCCAACTGTAGTTGTTCATCTTTCCCAACTGACAGTTCAAATGGTTTCTTCTTATTTTGACATTGAAATTTAATGATAAATCCTGACTTTTGAGGGGTATTATACGCATGAGTAATTCTATTATTAACTATCCCACCGTCAATAAACTTAGCAATGTTATAGTCTATAGAATCTGGCGTATCATCAGGTCGTAAAAACCTATTCCGTGTACCAATATCATAAGTAAATAGTAATCTGTCTCTACTAACACCTGTTTTGGTGGCGAAGAAATCAAATATCTGTGTTATTTTTTGATGTCTCCGTATATTAAATTTAAACACTTCTAGAAGTTGCCAGAGTACTTTAACTGATAGTTCCTCGTTGTCTAAAGTGTCTATCAAGTCAATGGTAGCACTTGGTTCATTTACAACCTTCTTATTATTGAACAGAACCTGATCGTCTGATGCATCAGGGTACTCAAATGTATTACCAATGCTGTATATGATGGATTCCACATGAGAGTGTCTTTGGTTTGCTCTTTTTTGAATTCTAGGACTTTTTCTTGGAGATGGAGTTGTAATGTCCAGAGTTAAAATATCACTGACAGTGTTTTGTCGAGTCAGCCGACCTCTTTTACCCCTACCTCTAGATAACGGAGCTGCAGGGACAGATACTGTAGACCCTTTGCCTCTTCCTCTCCCCCTTCCTCTTTTCGTGCCTTTTTTCGCTGACTTAGGCGATGATTCAATGTCAGATTTTTTTCTACGTCTTTTAGAACGAGCGACGACTCCGTCATTCGCGGTGTCCATTTTATTATTTACTACATTTGTCGGATAATCAAACAGTTCGATCACATCAGGATCTTGCCGACTACCACAGTTTGTTTCGATTTTTTTATCTTCATTTGAATGTATGCTAATAATGTCGCATTGTTCTTCGGTTTTAGAATTAATGCCGTATTTACTTCGTAACTTCTTCAACTTTTTAGGGGGTCTGTCGTACCATTCTTCGTCAGAATCAGACGATGATATGACATACATATTATCCTCCATAATATAACACAAAATTAAATGAATTCATAAACACAATTTTTTAAAAACCTTGAAGCTTTGTGTTGTTTTTTAGTAGAAGTCACGTTGATATTTGATAGTAAATGTCAAGAGTTCGAGTGTGAGATGTCACAATGACGACTGATAATTAAAGTTATTCAATATCGATATTATTCGCAAAGCATTTTAGAATTCGCTCTTCTATCTTAGAATAATGAAATAATTAAATTTCTGCTAAGGGTTATCATGAATAAATTACTTATAATGGCTGTATCATAGTTATATATGGTTTTTTAAAATGTTATTGTGCTGTATTGTGTCAGTCAATAGGTATTTTGCGTCCACTTTTTAAAGGATTTTTTTATAGCAAAATACTACCAAACAGCACTGGAGGAGTGTGAAGTATGCTTATGGTCTCCTCAGTATGAGGAGAGACCCGTTCTCAGTAGTGGGCTATTAATGGGTCGAAGCCAGTAAAATAACAGTACGTTTTAAAAATCTTAACAGATAATTTAGATGTAGTCGATAAAAACTAAATACCGACTTTAAGTTATTCACCTGAAATCGATTTAAATATCGATAGTTCATTATTTATCCCTAGTGACATATCGTGATGACACCAATTTTTGTTGCCTACTGACATTGACAATTTTGACAGTTGAGTGTAGGGGAACATGGGGTAGTTGATTGATAAGGAGCGAATACTGGGGGATATATATGTATATTATTGGCACTGTAAATCGGTGCTCTACTATTAGTATGACATCCTAACAGCTTACTATTTAGAATTAACCATCTAGTATGACCACTATCTTAATAAATATGAAGACTTTAGGAAGTGGGTTTTGTTATCGAGGACAATTTTTTTAACCTATGGTTCCGTTGAGAGAATGTATGTTTTGTAATTCAAAGCTTTGATTTAGTAATGAACAAATACAAATAGTGACGCTACCAATTGTAATTTCACAATATAATTAATGATAATCTTTATGTTAGTCACTTAATCATTGATAAAGGTTTTTTAATCAGAAAACGCGACCATTGACTTATAATGAATTTAGTCATAATATTGTGGTAGAGATAAATAGACCTATGAAATCATAAAAAAACATTTAAAATAAATATTGTTGGTCTTGCAATTACGAGTTTATAGAACAACATAGTAATTATAATTAATTTTGAAATCGAATAATTTTCAAAAAACTTAGCAGATGCTAACTATATGTAACCTATCTTTCCACAGCTAAAATTCTTCCAATCTTTGTGCTGCTGGTGGCTTCTCACCAAGCGACAGTAGAAGATAAATCCGTGGAAATTCAGAAGCCTGAGATTCCCACGGCCGGTGAAACACCCTCTGAAAAGGACATGCCTTTGAGCGGAATAGACCCGGACGCGGTAGCTTGCGATCCGCTAGGAAAGGTAATTGACTAAGTAAATAAAAAAAGGGTATCATTTTTATATAAAAAAAAATTGCAAACAAATATTATGATCCAGGCTCTTTTAACTATGATGAGAGATGGATGCTCTACAGTGGGCAAGGGTTGGAGTCCCGGTTGGCAGAGCTGATCGTTTTCTTATTCATCATTTGCTGTTGTCAGATCTTCCTTCTTCTTCCCCACTACACCGACTGCTCCAAGTTCTTCATGTGCGTCCATGGTCAAGAAATGGAATTCAATTGCGCGCCCGGTGGCTTGATCTTTGACTTTGCGCTTCAGGTAATAGCAAACATTTACACACACGCTTGTATCCCAAATTTGAGAACCCAAAACTTATATATGATGTTCTGCCGGGATCTTTAATGAATATCAGTTTATGTTTTTAGATTAACGGAAATTTGATGGCATGTATTTTCTTAATTTCAGACCTGCAACTGGTCCTGGGCTACACAGTGTATTCTTCGTACTCCCCCGAAAGACACTGACATTGAAGGCTCTGGGGAAGGTGATCTCAGCTGGCTCAGTGACCACGCTGAGAACCAATCTGGTTAGATTCAAGCAAGACCTTTCATTCACTGGCGATCTTTTACTGTTAGCTAAAACGCGTGTACCTTTTTACCTACTAGATATTTTAAGTTAAGTTAAATTAATTTAAGCATGTACTTAAATGACATTTAAGATGTCACATTATTACAATTGAAGTATTCCTTTACTTATTCAGTAAAATTATTGTATGAAAATATTTATATTGTGTATAAAATGGCATGACTATTAAAATATCTTTTTCTCGTTATTAAAATTTATTTTTATACTTGAAGTATATTAATTATTTTGTACCCAATATAAAACATTTTTTTTGTATCAATGTTCTTTCTAATGAGAATAATAATTTATAGTAAAGTACGATTATATTCAAAATCATGAAAATGAACGCCTACACAGCACTATTTTACGCACAGAACAATAGATATTACACATGGAATATATTTTTTAATCAGAATTAAGAACTTACTAATACAGATAAATGCTTAAACATTAACAAGTATAACACAATGCGAAAATTATTTAAGACATACTTTGTTCTATTAATTCGTAAAAGTTTTTTTTTTTTAAATAAATATGCTTAGAATTCTTTGTGATCCTATTCCTGTCCCTACTCCTATTCCTGAATGTATAATTTCTTGAATGAATAGAAGTCGAAGAAACAATTTTTTAACAGACTTTTGGTTATATTCTTCTGATACATTTTGTGGCAATCAATAGATTCTTAGATACAAACATACGATTTTTTAAATTAGTTGGTACGTAAGACTTATTTGGTTTTTAAATTTGAAAACAAACTAAGACCACAGAAAAAAACCTATTTAGCATAGTCTTCTTATAGACATCAATAGTTAGGGCATAATATTTAAATTGGTTAAAGGTAAAGACGCTTGTACAGGCAAAACAGTTATCATAGATTTAGCTAATCCTACAACACGAGACAAAAAAATGATAGCAAATTTACAAAATGTCACCGATTTGTCACCGATAAGAAGTAAATTACCTAGCACCAAATAGAATCCGCTAGTAATACCTCATAGACAAGACATTACCTATGTTTGCTAAGTGGCTGGACATTTAACTAACCTATAATTTCATAGTAGTAGTTCTTACATATATTACAAAGTAGTTAATTAATTTAAACACTACCCGTTCTTTCTATTACCACCATTTTCGTGGTTTAAGCTCGAAAATCCTACGATAAATCATCGAATTGTTAGGATTATTTCGGAAATACAGTAAACATTTTATAGATTAACAAATATTATTATTAAACAAATTAAATGACGAGTGATTGTGATGGGACGCGAGCTGGCGTTGAAAGAGCCTACGTCAACATGGGACATGTTTCTGCCTCAAAAATAAATGTTATTATTTTGATGTCTTCCAGGTGCTGTCGGTACCCTCACTGGTGATGCAGTAGCTAACAGCATAAGGCCTATGGGGTTGGAGTACTCCGGGCCTATTTACAATGGCGCGCTAAACTGCATGAGGGCTGATTCTGCGTCCCGAATGATACCATATCAGTAAGGGGAGAATTTTAAGATTTCGTATTTTAGCAAAGGGGAGATCTCCCATCAGGCGAGGTGTGATGCCTGCCATGTTGTTAGTTGAAACTTGTATATATGCTAACGATACAGAAAACTCCGATAGCGTGATTCAGGTTTCGTCGTGACGTCATTGTATGACGTATTGTGCGATGTCGCCACAGTATCATTAAAAAAACTGGTAACAAAGGCACTACCGATTCATCTGATAAATAGTCGCCGTTGCCTACAGGCATCGGGAATAGCAAACAGTCACCAATAAATTGTTAACAAAGAACAACTGGTGTCTCCGGTAGGAACACAAATAATTTTAGGGCTGATTCAAGCAATAAGGTGGAACTAAGCCTTGCAATGTTATAGCATATTGGTAATATAATAGTTACAGGAACCGTGAATATGGTCTGACAGTGTTACTATTATAATATGATACACAAGAAATTGCCTTCGCTTCGCTTCGTAATAACCAGTTATCAGAAAACTGTGACAGTTAGACATACACTGTCACGGATTTATTTGTAGATAGTGATGTCCTCTATAAAACTGTAGTACATCACGTTGCTCTATTGTCAATCATTTTCGCATCGTACGCGATATAAGGATTTTTTTGGTACTTTTTTCACACGTAGGGTTACATTGTCGAAATTTTCACGCGGATCCCTATTTTTTCACGTATTAAATATAACTTATGTTTATCAGGGATAATGTAGGATTCTAATGTTATTTTTTTTAATCAGTCCAGTAGTTTCGGAGCCTATTCAATTCAAACAAACAAACAATCAAATCTTTCCTCTTTATAATAATAGTGTAGGTTAATAAATAATAAATGTTACTTAACTATAATTTGGTGCTTTCCAGGAACGACTGCAAAACTTACTGGCGCTGCGTAAACGGTGTCGCCAAGATTGCGACCTGCTCTGACGGCCTTTATTTCAACGACCTCACAGAGCAGTGTGATTTTGAAGCCAATGTCAAATGCCACGTGGAACAGATAGATAAGCTCAAAAGCGAATTGATTGTCTCGAAGTAGACTTGCGAAGAATTTCCAAAATAGCTGGGATAGGAATATCAGTTTTTTTTAAATTTCCATAATACTTTGTAAAAATGTAGATAAAGTTTGGGAAATTCCATCTCACGCTACATTTGTATTTCAAAGAAATTAATTAACTTGGGCAAATGTTGTTGATATTTCATTAGTAAGTTATTAATATGGCGAGTATTGTCAAATATGAAATACAGACGGACAGTGATAGAAAAAAATTGGCATGTTTATTCGTAAATAATTTTTATATAGTTGAATTTGCAATATTAAAAATACCTATATATTTGCAGATTTGGCTAGATAAAGATGGGGAATTAAAAAAAAATCTGCAAATAGACAGACACAGAGAAGATATGATGTTTAATCCATCAAAAAAAATTATTACGGACAGACAGAAGACATAAACCCAAGATAATATTTATTGCCACAGACCTGATAATACAATCTACGTAAATTAAATAGACTTAGCACTGTTAGTTACCAGATTATGAAAATAAATGTATTAGTTACAGATTATTAATATCTCAAGACGTTTGTAATATTTCCAGTATCCCAGCTAGTGATCAACGATCGACGATTATCGACAATTTTAGGCGCAATCTTTATTTAAAACGCGACTAAACACGTGCTTTCTTTCCTGTGGCTAACTGATTGATCCAAATAGCCATCTCTACCCTAACAGGAAGTGACGTCACATGGAATTATTGTTTTAAATTGTGTCCAATATAAACTTGAACAAGGGAATCACATAGAGAATTATCAACAGAATATTTATTTTTATATTCAGTTTTTATTGATGAAATTTAAATTTCTGTTGGGTATTAAAATTGTAGGTTTCGAATGTATTTATATGTATTTTTATTTAATAAATATGATATACAATTATCAGTCTATTATTAATTACCCATGTCCCATTGTTCCGGTCGAGAATTGAACGACCGCCACTGTCAAGGAATAAAAATGAAAACGCAAAACGCAATTACATTCAAATACTACAAACTGCTCTCGCTTCGCTTCGGAAGAGCCAGTTACTAGAAAAAAGTAGTTATATTGATATAACTGTAACAGACATTGGTAGCAGGGACTTATTTGTAGATATCGATGTCCTCTATAAAACTGTAGTACATCACTTAGCTCTATTGTCAATAGTTTACGCAACGTACGCGATATAAGATTTTTTTTTCACACGTTGTGTTACATTATCGAAGATTTTATACGGACCTCTAATGTTTCTGAATATATTTTATAGCCTATATTCTTCAGGGGTAATGTAGGGTTGTTATGGATAAAGAATTTCTCAAATCGGCCCAGTAATTTCAGAACCTATTCTTCTCAAACAAACAATCGAATATTTCCTCTTTATATTATTACTATAGTTATAGATTAAAACTCTCCACATACCATCAGTCGAGCTGGTGTCTATTAGTTTCAACCCATAAATGGCCCACTATTGAGCAAGGGTCTCTTCTCATGGAGGAGGCCTGAGCATACTCCGTCACGTTGTTCCACTTGGTGGCTGGGCTGGCAAACTGAGTATCTGAATTTTTTATGCCATCTGAAAGCCTCTAACAACGACTGGTGTCTAACGACAACACCAGGTACCAGGCTTTACGTTCTCTCCGAAGCACAAAAGCGCTAAGATTTTTTGTCACTAGCAGTCACTTATTCTCTTATCGACTGCGCCCGACGTAGCTTAACGTGGATAACCATTAGAATCGATACAAAGGAGGGCTATGCGAGTCGGTTAATAAAATCAATTCATAATCGAAAGATTTAACACAACGGAAATAACATAAAAGAACGTTGATAATTAAAAAAAATTAAGACAAATTGATTCGGTATTTTTTTTTAATCATTTTTATATTTATATTTTGTTGGCCAAAGTTGCGCTATCTGCGAATAAACGATTTTTTTTTCTTTTCTTTCTAACCACATCTGAATAGCTTAGCAAAGAGATTTAAACTTTAAATAATAAAGAATTTAAAAAATAAATATAAATTTTACACATAGATTAATTAATATAACCTCTAATAATTATATAACCTGCCTCTTCAACCCTTTTTCAACCCCGCCTTTTCATCCCCTCCTTCTCACCCCTCACAGCCAACATAGACGCTTTGCGTCATCTTTATTCATACGTACCGCGAAGGACTAGAATAAGTTACCCACGTCAGTGTTCCCGATCGAATACAACGTAATCAAGAATTAATAGACTTGCTGAATCAGTGTGCCTTACACCCAGAACACATCGCTGCTAATCAGGCGGGGTTGTAGTCAAGCACTTTATTGAATATATAATAAAAATCACATCTAGCAGATGAATGCATATGTTTCGCTTACGTTGAAATGGAATGAAATGAAAAGTATTTATTTCATTGTAAGAACCAATAGCTCACTTAACGAAAGTAAAAATTAACAATAAAAATGCTCAGTAATGAATAGCTTTTATTTCATATTTCAATCCGAACGGAACCTCAAAAAAATCATTTTAATGATAAGCATGACCTGATACTACGGTCAGGTTTGGCTTTAAATGTTTTTAAATATATTAATAAAGCTTATTTTATATGTTTTACCTCTAACTTTTCACTGATAAAATCGATTTTGATATCTTTTTTATTTGAAAGCAGATGCTTGTCAAGTCCCGTTTAAATTTGAGCGACATCTGACGAGTATTTTTTGAGGTATCACTAATAATGTATATTTTATTGAATTTATTTTATTAGTTTTTTTATTGAACTGATTTGGAGACTACAGACGAGAGACTTCACATTTTATTTGTCAATGTACTTTCAAGTCGATAGTTTAGGGGTCAGCAACCTGCGGTGCGCGGGCTTCTTGCGCCGCCATTGAAGTGCGACCCACACAGACTCTGTTCGCAATATTTATAAATAAATAAATAAATATCTTTGGACAACTCACACACGGCCATCTGAACCCAAACTAAGCATTAGCTTGTGCTAT